>WOXC01005487.1:0-156834 GCA_011680675.1 Gymnobelideus leadbeateri
AAATCGTATTTGTTGCTTGGATGGATCCGTAATTTTCCTTGGTGTGATTGCTGCCTCCACTTGTGTAGATTACAACCCCTCTAGGCATTATCACTGTGTATGATTCTTATCCATATATTTCCATTATTTATATATGCAATCTGGATAATGACAGAAGTTAGCATAATAGTGAACATTTGTATGGAGCCTTAAGGTTTATGAAATACTTTTCATATATTAACTCAGTTGATCCTCACAACAGCTCTATGGTGTGGTTCCAGTTATTATCCCCATTTTACAGATGAAACTCAGAGAGGTTGTGATTTGCCCAGGGTTAGAGAGCTAGTGCATCCCTGACTCCAAGTCCAGATTTCTATCCACTATGCAACTAATATTTATGTAGTGTTTAAGGTGTAAAAAGTCCCTTTTATAGATGATCTCATTTGAATTTGCTAGTTCCACCCTAAGTACTAGAGTCTTCCCTTTGGTATTAATATGTTGGGGGGTGGGAGGGAGTGGGAAGGGAGATACCAAGTACCAAAGTAGCAATCAGGGTCTTTATTATTTCTCAGTTATGCCACACAATAAGCCCACCTCCTTTTTTCTAGTCACAGTATCCTTAATAAGGGTACTTGTTGGAATGCTCATGTCAACCCATGAAAGAAAACCATAATATATAAATAATAAATAACTGCTGATATTGTAAATTGTCCATAGCACTTTTATACATGCCATTCTTCATAAAATGAATGTTCTCCTCCCTCTTGTACATTTTTCCAAATCATACCCATCACTCAAAGCTTAGTTATATAACATTCTGCAACTGCGATAGTCCATGTTTGTTCCTCCTTTCTCTGAGTACTTATTAGCTTCATAGCAATCAATCAATAAACATTTATAAAGTGCCTACTATGGGCCAGGTAGTTTTAGCATTTGAATTTTTATTCTCTTGCCCTCTCAAATTATTTCACTTTTGTTTATGAGCCTCTTCTTCTCAGCTATGTTTCAAGTTCCTATAGAGTAGAAACTAGGGTTTACATATTATTTTTAGAATTCCCAACACTGCTAAGCCAAATACTAGCACATAATAAGCATTTAATAAATATTTATTGGTTGATTAAAACAAGCAGCCCAAACTTTTACTTCTATAGACCTGCCTATGGCTTAAAAATTGGGTGGGTATATTTTTTAAACCAACTGCCGATTTTTGTAATGCCTTATGCAAGTTGGTGAGAGCGGGGGCAGCCAAAGGAAAATTCAATGCTCTTTTGCCTTCACAGAGATTTCTAAGCTTAGGGGGAAATAGTACAAAACATGAATTATGTGACAAGATTTAAATAATATGTCCAAGACAGCAATAGAAGACGTGTCTGGAAACAAGACATGATTAATTTCAGAATAAGGCTAAAAACATGGGGTTCCAAACTCCTAAGTGCTATAGGAGTTTGGAGGAGGGGGAAACGTTAGAACTAGAAATTAGCTCAGAGATGCTTTAGCGTGACCTCTACAAGAAGCAGAATTCCCCCTTGCCAGATCTTGATGAGGGGTCATTCAGGCTCTGCTTGATCACCCAGGGGTATAGAAATGATTTCTTCATAGAACAGCCTACCCTTTATTCTGGGATGCTCAAGAGTTACTATTTGCGTACAATGAAAAAGAATGAGATCCAGAGTTGGAGGTCTTAGATTCCAATTCAGTCTCTCCACCTATACTAATAGTGCTACCTTGGACAAATAACTTTACCTCTTTAGGCATCAATTTCCTCATCTGTAAAATGAGGGTATTGGACTAGATTTTCTTTAGGGTTCCTTACCATGGGATCCAATTTATGATCCTGAATTCTAAACTTTTCTTGTACTCTCGACTTGCTTCAAGTCCCATCCTCACTAACAAGTCCCCTTAGTTAGCAATAGTATACTATAGAGACTCATAAGTCAATATATTAAATATTCATGATTTTCACTGAGAGCCCTCCCTTCTTTGTAAGTTTTCTCTAACTGAAGTGTTTTTGTATCATGATTGTACTCTCTCCTCAAGCTGACCTCACTAACCACTGCACTCCCCACCACTCATTCCCACAGGCCCTAGTAGTCCCCTAGAGGGGACTCCTTGCTATTCTTCTTGAAGGCAGGGACCACTTTATTTGTCTTCAAACAGAGAGTAGATGAACACTTATCTAATATGTTATAGTGGGTATAACACATCAGAGGCACTTCAAAAATGTTTGTTGAATTGAAATAAATTTATAAGGATGGAGAACCCAAAGAAAAAGTGACATTTGGTGTGATCTTAAGACGTTTTGTCCAAGGCCGTGAGTGCTTAGTTTTTCTTGATTATTCTCTTAGAAATTGTGGCTGAATAAATGACCATCTGGTCATTTTTAATATTACAAAAGCATTTTTTTTAATGATGTATAGCATGTTACATGCCTCAGGAAAGAGTAGAGCCACCCAAATGGTAGGAGTTTGCTCTATTGTAATTTTTTGATTAAAGGATTTAGCAGATTAGAACCAGCTCTTCAGGCAGCATCTTGGAAGACTTATATGGCTTTATGCCTCTGAATAGAAATTGTCTGAATTTAAATTCCCCACGAGGAGGGAAATTGATCAGATTTTTAATTTGTACTACCATGTTATTCAAGTGAGCTCCTCCAAGCTGAGATGGGAAAGACTCAGGAAGATAACCAGAAAATAGCCCCTATACTTCTTGATACTAGTAGTGAACTTTCTTATTTCCTTTAATATATGTATTAGAAAGAACATTGCAGTGGAAGGAAAGACTTGGGATTCTCAGGACAATTCTTCCAATAATGACTAGTTGCATGACCCCGGTCTCCTCTTTTGTGTTTCCTTATTTATAAAAGCAGGACAAGGTAATGAGTGAGGTCCCTTTCTGGGTGGTATAAGTATAGTAAAACTGCTAGGGTAAGAAGACTTGAACTTAAGTCTTAGCTATGTGACTAGGGGAAAGTCACTTTACCTCTTAGCTTCATTTTCCCCATCTAGAAAATGAGAAAATTGTTCTAGATAAGGGACTGAACAACTTTGATCCATGGGCCAAATATGGCCATCTGCTTAAGTTTATTTGGCCTGCAAGTGGATGGAGAAACCATTCTTGGTCTATGAGCTGTATAAAAACAGATGTAAGGTCAGATTTGGCCCTCAGACCATATTTTTGCCAACCCCTGGATGATCTCTGTGATGTTTTTGTTTCTCATTTCTATTATTCAGTGATCATGAGAGAACTCACTTCAGTTCTTAGAGAATAAGTTTCTTCATATGTAAGATAGGAAGAGGAATATTTTTCCTCTCTACTTTTGCTTTCCAGGCAATGTGGAAGGAACTGGGTATGTTTAGTTTGGAGGAGAGTTGGGAGGGACATGACATCTATCTGCAGGTCTATGAAGGGCTATCATGTAGAGAACGCATGAGAGTTGTTCATGTTGGCTGCAACAGGGCCAAGAGAATTATAGAGGAAAACAGTGTTAATAATTATATCTCTCCAAAGTGGAATGGCTTGCCTTCAGAGGAGATGAGCGCCCAATCCCCATAATCTTCAAACAGAGAGTAGATGAACACTTATCTAATATGTTATAGTGGGAATGATTATTTTCATATGTGGCAAATCCCCACATGTGGCAAGGGCTGTCCCTCCAGATATCACATGGGGGTGTCATTGCTCAAAGGAAAATAAAACAGACATCCCTAGCCTCTTTATGAGGTTGTGAGGAGATTGCTTAATAAACCTTCAAGTGCTATAGAAAAAAGAACTTTTGCTATTGATAATTATTTTGATATTGTTTTCCTGGGAAAGGACATTGTAAAAGGAATTAAAAATCAGAAATTTTCCTGCTAATCACCTGACATAGACTGTGAAAAGAAAGGTGGGAAATATTGTCAATAGAACCCTTAAGTGTTAGAAAGAGAAACAAAACAAAGAATAAGAGGAGGAAAAACAATAATTATTAATGTTTTCATCCTACAAGCCAACTAGGTGATGTAGATGATAGACAGCTGGGCCTGGAAAAAGGAAGACCTGAGTTTGAATGCTGATTCAGATACTTACTAGCACATACTAAGTTCTTAAATACTTTCTCTCTCTCTCTCCCCTCTCTCTCCCCCTTCCTTTCTTTCTTTCTTTTCTCTCTTTCTCCTTCCCAGAAAGATCATTCCTTCCTCCCTTTCTTTTCTCTCTTTCTTTCTTTTTCCTCACAATGAAAAAAAAAATTATGCTCTTTTAGACACATAAGACAAAAAATATAATATATAGTAATTAACAAAAGAAGCCAGGGATCTAAAAAAATATTGGGGGAAGATTGGTTCTTGACCAAAGAGATAAAATTAATCAAAATATCAAAAGTGAATGAAAAGCTGAGAAAATTACAATGTGTATTTGAGGAAACATTCTTTCCATAGAGGTGCCAATAGGCTTGTCTCTCAGTGGCCCTAATCCTTGAAAGAAGATTAATCTGGTATAGAATTAAGTCAGCATGGCATAGGATTATGAGGGACAGGGGAGCCCTGGCTTGGTAGTCAATACACCTGACTCATAGTCAAGCTTCAACACTAACCAGATATGTGACCTTAGGGACTCACTTCACCTTTCTTAGCCTCAGTTTCTGCATCTGTAAAATTCATAGTTAGGACTAGATGATCCCCAAGGTTCCTTCTGACTTGAGAACATGAAATCACAGAATATTATATGTTGTGGATCTAGAGCTGGAAGGGACCTCAGAGGTCATCTAGCCCCCTCATTTTAGACATGAGGTAACTGAGTCCCAGGGAGGTGATAGCCTCATAGGCAGGATACAAATCCAGAAGCTTTAGTTCCAAATCTAGTGATTTTTCTCCTGTATCACACCTTAATCTCTTTCAGCCTTGATTTCCTCATTGATAAAATGGGCAGAATAATTGTACCTACTGGCAAGATTGTTGTGAATAAAACTAGATAGATAGATAGATAGATAGAGTGCTTTACAGACATTAAAGAGCTATATAAATTTAAGTTGTTACTATTATTATTACTAATTATCATCATTATCATTATTATTACTAATTATCATCTTTATTATTGTTAATTAACATTATAATCATCATCTTTATTATCCTTATTACCTAGACTGATCCTTGGGCCAGAGAAACACAATCTGTCCCTGAGCCAGTATTCAATGCCTGTTGATCTAGTAGGAGCTGCCAGAACTTGTATTCTGATGGCTTTGCCTTTGACAGTCCAGGGTCACCTTCATGCCATGATAAGGCAGCAGAGAAGGACACTTTAGTGGAGATTCTTAAAGGATATATTCTATAAAACCCCATTGCAATTTGAAGGAACCTCCAAATCGCTATGCTGGTCCCAATTCTCATTAAAATGGAAACCCATCACTAAAGTGCATGAAAGGGGAGCGCTGTATTCTTTGCAATTTTAATTAATTTACATAAAGCAAATGCATGTTTGACACATAGTGAATCTTTAAACAATACTCACCTGAAGAAAGGAAAGAAAAAGAATTTGAATGAGGAGTGCTTTCCATCTTTACTTGCTCCCCTGCCATTCCTCTGTTTACCCCCTTGAGCTAATAGGGGAGGAGAGGCTGGGAGGTATAAAACGAAGGCACCTGGGAGAAAGAACTGAATCATTCACAGAAGGGATGGAACCAGAAGACCTGGGTTGGAATCCTGCTTCAGATGCTTCATCATTATATGACCTTGGCCTTTTCATTTCCTCTTAGCCTCAGTGGCCTTATCTCTAAAATTAGGATAATATCTAATAATATCTAAAATTAGAATGGAGTTCTCATGAGAGTCAAATGACTCAATATATACAAAGAACTTTGTAAAATTTAAAGGGCTATATAAATGGTAGATATTATTGTTATTTTTTTTAAGTCATAAGAGCACTGAGGGAGGTAGAAAGTATAGAAAAGAACATACAATGAGGAAATTAGAAAAAAGGGATGCCTCACAGTTGAAGAAGAGCTGTTGGAAGGGGATTCAATGAGGGAAGAGTAGGAATTGTGGGATGCCAATTGTCCCAAATGCCATTGAGGCACCACAAGTGACCATCCCATCAGCTAAATACTGCACACACTGTATCCTCTTTTCACCTTAGGGGCCTATCACATCCAGACCTCACCCAACAACAAAAAAAGACCATAGGATCTAGAGCTGGAAGGGACCTTACAAACAATATGGTAAAACCCTTGAACCGCAGAGTGGAGAATACTGAAGAACAGAGAGATGAAGCACCTTGCCCATGGTCACCTCATTCATAAGCAACATAGTCAGGATTCAAACTAAGGTCCCACAACACCAAACCTCATTCTCTTTCTAAGACTCCCTGCTACGTTCCTTTCCCCACTTTATCACCCACCCAACCCCTCTAAACAAAGCCCCACTTAGAAAACTTCAGAACACATCTAATGCAACCTTTTAAAAACATTTCATATGCTATCAGGAATATTTGACATCTAACCCAACTGCCACAGGAGTGTCCCAAGGATCAAAGGAAGGTCTCTGGTGTATTGGGTAGAACATCCAGGGAAAGATAAGGATAAATATCATACTGGGGGAGAAGGAACAGAGAGGTTGTACACTATATTGTCAGAGTATTTCAACACATTCTGTTGAAATCTTGGATCTGTCTAAGAATCTATCGTTCTATAAATATAATCAAATTGTTAGACTACTAAACAATATCTATTCTATGAATTTCTTGATAAAAAGTATTACTCTACTCATATCAGCAAATCAATATAGGTATAGGATTGTCTCTGGGATGAGAAAAAAGTAGTCATCTAGGACTGAATACCTTTCTTCCCATTCAGCTTTATTCCAAATACTGTGTTCAGTTCACTCTTTGAATTCCCCAAAAACAAAGGAAAGAGGAACATTCTCCAATTTGTTTGCCTATATTCTTTTTGAGAAATCTTAGATTCAAAATATCAGATACAGAAGACCCTTGGTTTCCTAGATTTAGAACAGGAAGAGTCTTAAAGATGTTAGAATTATAGAACTATACAGTTATAGCTGGAAGGTACCTTAGAGGACATGTAGTCCAACCTTCTCACTTTACAGATGAAGAAACTGAGGCCCAGAGAAGTTAAGTGCAAGGTCACAGGTGTTCAGTGGTAAAGTAGGCATTCAAATTCAGCTCTAGTAATTCTAAAATCAGCTCATTCCACTATGCTAGACTGCCTTCTCCAGTCAAAGTCTATGGAATACCTTGATCATTGAGGGGTTTTTTTGTGGGGAATGGTCTTTGAGAGCGAAACACATTTTATGAGTCATGAGGGAGATAACTGATTTTTTTTCTGAAACAGCTTTATGTCCCATTGATTTATTCTGTGATCTCTTATTTCACAGATAGATCATTGAAGACTCTGCTCTCAGAGTTGGTGAAGAGAGGTTTATGATTCAACCTTCTTCCTTGCTCATTCGGGAAAGTATTTGGAATTATGTTATAGTCACTCAAAATAAAGCATTATATTAGATTCCCATTCTTTATTTCTTAGCTCATGACTTGGCTCTGAATTGAGGCTCACACCAAGAATCTGCTCAAGATGCTATCCAGATGTTTTTCTCTGTGGGCTAATAAAAGCCAGTCATTAGCAAGTAGGAGTTTATGAATTAGGGCCATAATGTTTTCTCAATGTGATATTAAAGCATTCAAGCATTCAGGCCGCCAAGAGTTGTCACTTGAATTCTATTTCTACGCATCTGCAATAGCATCTTCCATTAAAAAAAAATCAGCACTCATGAAAGGCTGCTCAAACACACATTTATTCTGGAAAGAGTTATGATTTTATGTTTGTGTTCATTCACTGGTCTCTCAACTTGTTGTCCAATACAATTAGTTATCTCTTCTCAGTTATATAGTACATGGTTCTCAAGCTAAAATTGATTCCACATGGAACAGGCTTGTTTGCCTAGGTCAACTATGAGGTTGCAAAGAATTCTGAAGTCAAAAAGACACATATTCCTGAGTTGAAATTCAGTCTCAGATACTTACTAGCTGTGTGACCCTGGGCAAGTCACTTCACCCTCTTTGCCCCAGTTTCCTCATCTGTAAAATGAGCTGGGCAAAAATGGCAAACCACTCTAGTGCCCTTGACAATAAAACCCAAATGCAGTAACAAAGAATCAGACATGACTGGAAAATGACTCAAACCTCAAACTGTTCCCCATCATCACTCATTCTTCAGTCTTGGTCTCCCTGCCAGTATTTTCCAGTCTCACAGATTTCCCAGATCCATCAGTCTCTCCCTTTGAATTACCCTCACCTGCTTTTAAAGTGAGATGAATTTTTCTTTTTTTCTTTTTTCCCTGCCATACTTGTTAGTCATATTCATGCCCCCTGCCCAAGGACATTTTATTTTAATTGAATTGAATTTACATTGTCCTCTACCCTAGTCTGAGCATATCAGAGAACTCACCAAGCAAGTTAGATTTTAAAATAGACATATACAGAAGACAGAAGCAAGGGCAGTGAACAGAGAATGAATGTGAAAATGTGACACAGTCCTGTAAGGATAGTGTCAGAAATAGTAAAGCTCAGAATGTGCAGAAGTTGGTAAAGAAAGCTAAGAACAGTCAAAAAGGGTTTTTAAAGCTATATTGGGAAAAAGGGGAATTAAAGAAGGGATACGACATCTTCCTAGACTGGGTAGGAGGATAATAATTGTCAACTCTGAAGAGAAGATGGAAGTGTTCAACTTTCATTTTGCTACTGTTATCTGTAAAGGAGCACAATGTTTACCTGGCCTGAAAAGGATAAAACAAAAGGGTCCAATATGAATCTGATTCTTAAGATAGCTAGAGAGAATGTAAGAGAATACCAATATGTCCATTTAAGAGTTCACATCACCAGGTCTATATAAATCACATCCTATGGCAGAAAGAGCAGATATGATCGCTAAGCAATCCTCAATGATTTTTGAAAGATTATGGAGAATAAGAGAGGTACCACAAAATGACATGTGGGAAAATGTTTTCCTCATTTTCAAAAACAGGAAGATGGTGTGGTCTATAAATTAAAAGCCAGTTAGCCTGACTTGATTCTTGGAAAATTTTAGAACATATCAACAAAACAATGATAAGTTGAAGCATATGAATGTAATAAAATATGATCATGCTCCAAAAAATTATGAATATGATAAATACTAAGAATCATTGGAAGACATATGAACTGATGCAGTGATATAAATAAAAGAATATATATATATATTTATATATATATATATTTATATATATATATATATATATATAAAATGACTAGAATAATGTGAAAGGAAAGAACAAAACAAATGGAACTGACTGTGCTCTGAAATCAGAATAACTAAGATTGATCTCCCGGAAGTGATATCAGATTGTAACTCTCACTCTTCAATACACAGTTAAGGGATTATGGCTATGGAATTTTCTACATAATGCCAAAATTGATTCATGTATTGAAAAATTTTGCTGAACATTTCTTTCTTTTTTATTCTTTGTCATAAAGGATGACTTTCTGTGTGAGGAATAAATGGAAATATTGGGAAATAGAGTTGCTATAAAGACAAAAAATTGATAAAAATTTAGAATATAATAAATAAAAGTTTGATTAATAAATATTTTAAAAGAAAGTGGTGACTCCAAAGATTTGGGACAATTTAATCAAAAACCTTCGATTGTCATAGAAATAAAATGTGATATACTTTTCCTAGATTTTTAGCAAACTATTTGGTAAAGTTTCTCATGTTATTCTATACATAAGACAGAGAAGTATAAACTACATAACATTACAGCTTT
Source organism: Gymnobelideus leadbeateri (assembly GCA_011680675.1). Classification (NCBI taxonomy): domain Eukaryota; kingdom Metazoa; phylum Chordata; class Mammalia; order Diprotodontia; family Petauridae; genus Gymnobelideus; species Gymnobelideus leadbeateri. Next base: position 9,765 of record WOXC01005487.1, read on the forward strand.
ATGGATTTAGAATTCATTGACTTGTTGGGCCCAAAATGTAGTCACCAATAGTTCAATGCAGCTTGAAAAACATTCAGTGGATTATCCTAAGAACCTGCGCTTGGTCCTATGATGTTTAAGATTTCTTTTATCAGTCACTTAGATTAAAAGATATGATTTTTTATTACTTCAGATTGTATGAAACTATCAAGGGAGCGTAACATAGAGTCAGAATACAGAAAATTAACTCCACAAGCACAAGGTGTATCAGGATTGGGGTGGCTAAATGGCAATTTGTCATTTTTAGCACAATCTAGGTTCAATGGTGCCAATAGCATCATATAGAAACCATGAATTTAATTACTTTCAGCTAGATTAAAAAAAATCACCACCAGAACCTTAAGATATTACCCCAGTGACACTACATCTGAAGTATTGTATTCCATTCTAAAATGTAAGGTTTTAAGACAGACATTGAGAGGCTGGAGAGTATCCAGAAGAATGGTAGAAAGGGGCTTTGATATACCATTTGAAAACCTCTTCAAAGAACTGAAGACATTCAACTTGAAGAACAAAGAAGGGGGCATAATAGCTGTCTTCAAGTATCCTAAGGGTTTTTGCATGAAAGAACAGGGGTTAGATTTGATCTGCTTAGCCACAGGGAGAGAAATTAGGAGCAGTGGATAGAAGTTGCAAAGGGGAAGGTTTAATGGCTTAATCTAACACCCTAACCATTAGGGGTATTGAAAAAGAGATTGGTTGGAAGTTCTTCTTCACTAGAGATCTTCAAGAAAAGACTAGATGACAGTGTATCACATTTATTGTCAAGAAGATTCCAGTTCAAGTAGACTGCCTGAGACTCTCTAGGGTTCCTTCTGATTCTAGAGTTCTGGGATCTTGTAATTCTTTCCGAGAAAAATGGCAAAACTTGTCAAGAAATTGGAAAATGTCACTATCCAATGCTATTGAAGGACATGGAAATATTTATCCTGAAGAAAAGAAGGCTTAGTAGAATAAGGTCACTCTCTTTAAAGATTTGAAGGGCTATCAGGGAATAAGGGGTGGGGGTAATAATTATTCTGCTTAGTCCTAAAGAACAGAACTAGGAATAAGGAGAAGTTACAAGGAGGCAAATGTTGACAACTTCTAATAAACATAGCTTTCTTAAATGGAGAAACTGGGTTCACCATTTCTATAGGGGAGATTTCTGTTTTGTGGGGGATGTTATATTTGATTTCTTCTAAAGTTCCTTCCAATTTGGAGGGTTTGTGATTCTATTATTTAATTTTTTTTTTATTTAAGGCATCCATTTCACATTTCTCTGTTTTCAGAATTAGTTGTGCATTTTGTTCATGTTACCTGCATCCACTTATAGAAGCCCTTTAGTTTGCAGTCCAATAGTAGGATTTAGATAAGAAGGGGGGAACATTCCAGGCTAGAGGCACTGCACAAGCAAAGTAATGGTAGCTGGAATGAACACAGTAAGGCACATGGAGAGCTGGTGAGGCAGTTGTCAGGTGGCATTGAGAGGCCCTAGACATGCTTCAGTGTCACCAAATTAGCCATAGTTGTTTTTAGGAGCATGGTAATAAAAAAAAAAAGCTGGTTCTGGAGTTGGGGAACATGGGTTCAAATCCTCCCTCTAATACTTAGTCATTCGTATGACCTTGGGTAAATCAATTCACTTCACTGGGAATTGATTTCCTCATTTGTGAAATAGCAGGTTTTTCCTTGAACTAAAAGTGAGAGGAATGAGATGGATGGTCTCTGAAGTTCTTTCCAATCTCTCCCTATCCCTAGTACTAGAGTGCTACAGTATCTGAAGCAGAGTGATTGATTAATAAATGCTTATTGACTGAATGATTGATCTCCAAGACATAAGGACCAACTAAACACCATCCATGCCACCCTTCACCCTAGACTCCGTTCTACATATGTCTAAATGTGGTAAAATCAAGTCAGTTACTTGCATGTATTATTGGGGTGTGTGTGTGTGTGTGTGTGTGTGTGTGTGTGTGTGTGTGTGTGTAAGGAGTTTCTGCCACCTCACTAGATGAGGTCCTACTATTTCCAATCTTATTATAAGGGGGAGACCTCCTACAAGTGCTGAGGCAATCTGAGGTTACTCCCATGTTGGGTTTATAGGCTGCACTATGAAATGTCCTTTTCTCTAGAGCTACCCCATTCCTGTGTTTATATTGTAAGTTTCAGAGTTGGGAATTTAGATTATATTTGCCTTAGAGCAAGGATTCTTTAGCCTGTACCCATGAAATTATTTGTTTTTTTTTTCATATTTTAATCACTGTACTTTGATATAATTATCTTCCCTTGTAATCCCATTTTTTGTGTTTTGTATTTAGAAGCTAAGAAAGGGTCTATAGCATTCACCAGACTGCCAAAGGTTCCACACAGAGTGCACACACACATACCCCACAAGTTAAGAACCTGTATAGAGAGATCCTAGTTCATTGCCTCCAAATTGCCTTTGTAGGTATTAGTTTAAAGTCAAATTAGTTGTCTCTACATTGCAGACCATATTGTCTTTAATTTTCTTTCCTGTTACCTTTGAATTATGTGATACAAATTGTACTCTTTTCTTCCTTTCTAGAATATTTCTGTTGCTTAAATATTTTCCTAGGAAGCCATCCATCCAATGATCATTTTCAGCCTGCGACATGGGTAGTGTACATCTGCAGCTATAGAGGATGTTGAAGATTCCATAGCAACACCATCTGTCAGTTCACAGAATGTTTTCTGCAAGATTAAGATGTGAGGTGTTAGTTTTAATTAGGGAACTTGGATGTAAGGACCAGGAACTCAGGTGATTTCCCTGTATTTCTATGTCATTCCCTTCATTTGTATTTATAAATGTTTATTTATGCATATACATGGCATTATTGATCTCTTCCTATATTTATAGGTTATGGCTTGACTATATGCAAAGAGAAGGAGAGAGGAAAGAGTAGGAAGGGGGAATGAGGGAGAAAGAGTGAATGAATCAGAAAGAGGAAAAGGGAGAGGAAGAAGAGGAGAGGAGAGGAGGTTAGGGGAAGGGAGGCAGTATAAAGGGTTAACAAAGTGAAAAGAAAGAAAAAAGACTGGGTTCAAGCCCTGCCCTTCATCTACACTGCTTGTATAACCAATAACAAACAATTTAACCCCTCAGTGCAATAGGTATCTTTCTAAGACTATAATATAAATATATGCTGCTGATCGTCTCTGGGTTTTCATACTAGGAGTTCCCAAAACTGATGAAATTAGAGAGAAGGGAGAGTGGTTAAAAAACAGTCTGTTGCAGTGAATTTGATTTTCCCATGTTGATTAATTTATTGATTAAATGATTAAGAATTAAAGGATAATAAACATACCTTACACAATTGACTCAGGGTATGCCAGATACACTGTGTTTATCATTTGTAAATCTTAAAAAGCATTAACTTGGGGGAGAAGGTTCTCCTTTGAAAAGGAGTTATTCATGTATAGTCTAAGACCATTCAAGATGCCTTGATCAATACAATGCAATGCAAGGCAGTGAAGAGATAATTCTCTTTAACTCCTTATGATTATTAATATCAAATAAAACATAAAACTGGGAGATATATGCTCACCACAGGATATCCTATGCAGGGTCCAAATAAAAAGAATTCCCTATAGATGTTGAGGTACTCCAGATACCCCTGTCTGTGGATACTGTTATGATTTCATCAAGCCCCAGTATATTACAGAGCCTCCCTCACAAAGATCTATGATCATTTAAAAGAAATTAGTCTAACAGTCCATCAGAAAAAATCACATAGATGAAAAATGCATATTATCATTAATTAATCCTAGAGTATGACTTGCTTTTGGATTGACAATTCATTGATTTAATATCTCAATGAACTTATCTGGGACAGTTTCTGTAGATGGATGTGTGTTGGACCCAGAATTGAATAGGAGAAAGAAAGCAGACTATAATCCACTGGGGAAAGTATAATGCGATTTCAGCAATTCTATAAGCTATTCTCTGGAGAATAGAAAGGGAAAACTTTTTAAAGTACATGTTCTCCCATCAACGTTTATGACAGTGAATCTTGGATCACCACAATCTCTGAAGAATAAAAGTTACCCTGGAGTCAATGGGCCCTGGAGTGATACAAGATGAGCTATATAGTACTTACATACACACATGGATATCAGTGAGAATATATGTGATGGAGAAAGGGAAGGGGGTGGCAGTCATATATTAAGAGTAAGGGATAACAGATGGAAAACCCTATGTTCTACCTGTACCCATGAACTGTGAAAGACCCTTAAGCAGTGTTGTCAAATTCAAATAGAAGTGGGAACCACTAATCAGAGCATAAAAATCCCCATAGGCTGTATATTGGCTTAGCTTTAAAATGTAATGTTATCTATGTTTTATTGTATTTTTATTATTTTGTAAAAAAAATTCTTAATTATGTTTTATTTTGGTTCAGCTGCAGTCTTGCATGCAGCAGGTGGCTCTCTCCCTTGCTCTGTAACTGTATATGATTCTTACTGAAACCTAACACCTAAACAATAATATTGCACTACTATTTTTATTCAGTGTCACATTGTTGACTCATATTGAGCTTTCTGCCCACTATATTTCACACCAAACACACACACACACACACACACACACACACACACACACAAAGTGTATATTACTATATATTTGATGCCTTTGCTCACAGATAGATTATTATTCTGTATATTATATACCGAATATATATACTAAATATTCTGTAGCCATGCCTTCATAAAAAAAAAAATTAGAAAGTCCTTGGTCTATTAGGAAATCAAGGCTAGAAATCACCATGAGCCTTTTTCAACATTAGTTACTTTCATTAATGGACCTAGAGGAAGACCTTTATCCAGCTGGTTGGGTTGTCCATGAAGTATCTATGAGAAAACATGGAAAAGAATTGCATAAGAAGAGAGAGTGTGGGAGGCTGTTGTGCTGCCAGGTTTTGATTAGTGAGAATAAAGAATCCCCTGAAGTGCTTGTATTTTTTGAGTCCTCATGGCTTGTTTCTATTGGGCTAGAACAAACTACCATATTTTACATAATTATAATTTTGAACTGTAAGAATTTAAATCTATGTGACTATCACTTCATGGAATTCATTATCTGCATTAATGAGACCTGACTATAATATGCACCGCATCAGTGCATTAGCCAGGTTTGATCACATCACAGAGCCACTGATGTATTAAAGCACTGAAGTATAATTAAAAGAAATTAAAGTCAATTTTACTTGAGAATTACAATCCAGAACCAAAAAATTTCAGATTTGGTCAGAGCTTCAAAAGTCATCTTGATCAATCTGAATCAATCACATAAATTATTAGGAAGTTTTTCTTAAATTGAATCAAAAACATCCCTCTACATAATTTCCCCCTATCACTACTAAAGTTATTGTCCAAACAACATATGTATAATCCCTTTTTCTATGACAAGACTTCAAAACTCTTAGTGGCTATCATATCCCCATTAAAATTTCTCTTTTCCAGGTTAAGCATCACCAGTTTCTTGAAATGATCCTTTTATGAAAAATTTTCCAGGCCCTCAACCACCTTGGTTGACTTCTTCTGTATGTGACCCATTTTGCCCATGTTCTCCTGGAAGCATAGTGATTAGGACTTAAAAGAATGCATTGGATGAAATCTGAATAGACCATAGAATGACAAGAATAGAGTCTCCCTTGCTCTGTAACCATGTATGTTTTTTACTGAAACCTAATGCCTAAACAATATTGCATCACTATTTTTGTCTCACTGTCACATTGTTGACTCATATTGAGCTTTCTGCCCACCAGATTTCATACCAAACACACACACACACACACAGTGTGTATATATGTATATTTTCATATATATATATATATATAGTGCCTTTGTCCTCAGATAGATTTCACACCAAATATTCTATAGCCATGTCTTCACAAAAAAGATTAGAAAGTCCCTGGCCCATTAGGAAATCAAGGTTAGAAATCACCATGAACCATTCTCAACATCAGTTCCTTTCAATAATTCTTAACAACTAGTACATGCAAACTATAATTATATAGTTATATAACAATTTATAATTAAATATATAATTATAATTAAATTATGGAATAAATTCTAATATATAATTATGATTATGTAATAATTATATAAAAATCTAGTCACTGGCTAAATTCTTGTCAATTTTTGTGGTTTGCTTTCCCCTGCCCAATAAAAGATAAACATTGTCTCATGTTTCCGTTCTTCTCTGTTGATAAAAAGCTACTAATTACATTTGACCCTCTGCAGCTTTTCACACATCTGATCATCTTTTCCAGAATACTCTTTCCTCTCTATAGTTTTTTTGCGACACCATCTTCTTCTCATATCCTCCTTCTTCTTTGCCCTTTCCTTCTTAATTTTTTTTTTGCTGGGGCATTATCTGTATCATTTCCTCTCACTGGGCCCTCTTCATTCCTCAGCATCAGTGGGTCCAACAGCCACCTCTGTGCAGAGGACTCCTGGCTCCAGCCTTCCTCCTGAGCCCAGGTTTATCTCAACAACTGTTTGTGGAATATTTTAAACTTGGGCATCACAAACTCAACATGTCCCCAAGAGAATGCATTATCTTTGTCCCCAAACCTTTCTGATCTTCCAAACTTCCCTAATTGTATCAATGATACTGCAACCTTGGAGTCATCATCCTTTCATTCTTCACTCTTTCTTATTCCCCAAGTCTAATCAGTTGCCAAATCTTGTGGATTCTGTCTCCAGTTTCTTAACCTATGATCACTTGGACTATTACAATAAACCACTTAAAGGTCTCCCCAACTCAATTCTTTCCCCTCTCCAATCTCTCCTTCACATTTCCCAAAGTGTTTTTAAGTCATAGCTCTGATCCTCTGATCAATAAATTCTAGTGGTTCCCTAATACCTCTAAGATCAAATACAGACTCCTTTATTTGACATTTAAAGCCCTTTACAACCAGAATCTAGCCTACCTTTTCAGAATGATTAGGCATTACTTCTGTGCATTCAGGAAAGGAATGGCTCCACTCAGACAAACTAGTTTTTGTTTTGCAGCTATTGACAAATGATATTCCATCTGTCACTTCCATACCTTTTCACTCCCACCTCACCTCTACCTTGTAGAATCCCTGTCTTCCCTCAAGGTCCAGTTTCAGTTCTGCCTCCTACACAAGAGCTATTCTATTTAAGGTGCAGTGGATAGAGGACTGAGCTTCTAGAGTCTGAAAGATCAGAGTTCAAATCCAGCCTCAGACACCTGTAAAGCACGTAGATGGCACCTGGCACATAGTAGGTACTTAATACGTATTTCTTTCCTTCTTATCCTGATACTTCCAGATACTAGTGCCTTCCCCAAAAGATTATATCTAAGTATGTATATACATTTATACTACATGTATGGATATATGGATATATCCATACATATGTGTATATGTACATGCATATTTAATACTATGTAATATATTAACTATATATTATATATAACTATATATGACTATATGAAAAACTATATATATATATTAAATACAAATATATATAATATATATATATTAAATACAAGATATCTTTGGACAAAGGCACCATATATATATATAGTAATGTGTGTGTGTATATGCAAGATAACTTTGGGGGAAGGAACTAGTATGTATAATATGTACACATATATATGAACACTTATATGTATGTTTCTGTTTATATATGGGTATTTGTATATACATGCATATTATTATATACATATATTTATATTTATATATTCTGTTCAATAGAACTTGAGCTCCTTGAAAGCAAGAGATTTATATTTCATTTTTAAAAATCTTTGTATCTCTAGAACCTACTATCACCTCTGGCACTTAAATACGATATTAAATGCTTGTTTATTTGTTATGATTTAATGAGAGATCTGAGGAAAGAGATAGAAGGGGTCCTTAACCAGCAAAGCCAAGTCTGATTGAGTTTGCCATGAACAGTCAAGCAGCAGGACCCCAAGATTTAGAGCTTGTCTAGCCCACCACTCATTTGGAAGAAGGGGAAACAGACATTAGTGACTTGCTCCAGGTCAAGTAGCAAGTGGGAGAAGAATGGTTTGAACACAGGTTGTCCATCTCCAGACCTCTGCTTCTACCAGGACTTATGATTGAGAAGAGTGGTAAAGGAGCCCATGTACGGAATTAGAAGAAATCTTAGATCTCATCTAAGCCAATCACTTACATACTACACTGAGAAATATAGTTTGCCTGAGAGATGGGCATCTGGATGCCTTCCAGGCATGTTTCCTCCTCTATATCATGATAGGGTTAGAATAGATGAGCTCTAAAGTCCCTTCCTGATCTCATATTCTGAGACTCTATATCACTGCCTAAGCATCTCTATGTAAAGACTATGCACAAACCAGAACAACCTTTCCTATTGCTGGACAGTAGGATTGATTACACTGAACCCAAATCAGCCTCTTGGTGATTTCCATCCTTTGGTTGCAGTCCAGCCTCCTGGAACAACATCTTCTAGAGGTAGTAAAGGCTCCTGGAGGGGCAGAGATAGTGACAGCAGAGAGAGGTTAGGACCAGGAGGCACTGTGACAGTAAAACAATTTGTCTTTGCCTCTTCCTAATTTCCCTTTCTTTGTTGCTTTTCCTTCTTAAGTCAAAGGAATAAAACCCTAAGTGTAGAATTTCAGGAAAATTTCTATACTGTAAAAGAGGTATTGGAAGGGAGGAAGGGAAAGGGGAGATAGGACAGTAGACTTTCCAACCGTATGAAACAGCCAGGAGCTCAGATTCTTACTCCATTTACTTGTAAGTTTGACCCTGGTACAGGTGACTAATTTCTTGGCTGGAATGAAAGTAGTACTGTATGAGTTCTTACACCACCAAAGTAAGATTGGCATTTAATACATTTGAGAAGGTAGGAAATAGATGACAAAGACCAGGCCTTCCTTACCAGCTGATATATAAGTCACAGAATAATGCTGTGATATTTAAATTTTGATGACAATGGGATGGGCCTATTAGTACACAGAGTTCTGTTTAGAAAAGTAGTGTGACTTAGTGGTCAAAATATTGGACTCGAAGTCAAAAAGAGCTTGTTCCATGATGCTTGCTAGTTGGGTGACTATGGTCAAGTTACTTAACCACTCTGGGCCTCTGTATCCATCTGTAGAAGGAGGATTTTTCCTCTCCATATTTTTCCTCTCCATATTCCTTTCAGGGCTGTGATAAGGCTTAAATTCTAGAATGCAGGTAAAGTTTTGTGCAAGCTTTAAAATCCTGCATAATTTTTAAATAGTTATGTACGATTGGGTCACTGAGATTTTTTTCAGATCACATTTACCAGGTATCCTTGAACATGCACATTTTAAGTATTAATGTGATTTCTTTTTTTTTTCTTTTAAGCAATTGGGGTTAAGTAACTTGCTCAAGATTACATGGCCAGTCATTATTTATGTGTGGGTGCTCATTTTCTGAGGCCGGAACCAATCCTGGGTCCTCCCGACTCCAGGGCTGGTGCTCTTATTCACTGCACCACCTAGCTGCCCCTTAATATGATTTCTGAAAGCTTCAGAACATCCATGAGTCTGGTTCAGCCTTTAACCTGGTTTCATTATGCACCTACCAGTATCAAGGACTTTTAACCTTGCAAATATCTGTTAAGATTTTTGTCCCTTATTTATTAATATATCAAGATCACTTTGTTTCTTATGAGAATTTGTGGTACTTGTTTCTTTCTATTATTAGCTCAACAACCTGGAGGGTGAAGTCATGAATCTTTCTATTAATGATTGTTTCATTTCTACCTCCCCACATAGAAAAGAAATACTATTTCCCAGAGGTATACCTATATATACACCTGGTGTTAGGAAGATCTTCAGAACATAGGGTGAATTTTCTGTGATGGACTTCTGGGAGGACATGGACAGTAGTGGAACAGGATGGAAAGGCACCAGTGGTTAAGATCTGCATCCTTGGAGAAACTGTCCAAATCAATGAGATCACAAATCACATTTGAGTACTGGAGAGAATGGTTTTCCAAAAGAGACTCTGGTGTAAACTAAGGGCAGAGGTTAAAGTCATAAATGTTCATTGCCATGGTGACTTGAGTTATAATTCCTGCAGAGTGCTTACTGCCTTTTTTGTTTTTAGTTAGTTCTATCAATTTTGTCTTGTGGTCTGTGATTTTCTTCAAATTACAAAACAATTAAACAAAGAATTTGGCAATGAAATGGAGCCAGATGTAGCTGTTTCCTCTTAGATTTCTTAATGGAAGCAAACATACTGTAATTTAATTCTCCTGCCCCTCCTTCCCCCAAGTTCTCAGTTATAGATCAGCTGAAGAGCTAGCTGCCTTGGAGGAGCAAAAGCCCTATTCTCCCTGAGATGTCATAAAATCTGAATCTGGTTCATCAGCCATTTAAAAAAGGAAAGCTGGAGAAGAGCCATGTCAAATTTCCAGGGGGGATTTAGTGATATAGCCAGAAAATTCAATGATGTTTCGTTACCTAATATTTGAGAAATAAAATAGATTTTTCCATAATCATGGCCTCTAATGTAGCACTGAATAAATATGATTTTATTTTAGCCATTATGAAGAAAATTCACGTAATACAACAAAGCTAAAAGTTTTGCTTTTTTATTTTTTGTCTTTATTAACTTGTTTATTTTTTAGTTTACTTAGTTTACTTTTAGTTTACAAGATTCAGTTCCACAATCCCTTGAGTTTCAAATTTTCTCTCCCTCCTTCTCTTCGCGCCCCCCCTCCCCATGGTGGCATGCAATCAATTATAGGTTCTGCAAATACTTTCACATTAAACATCAGTCAGATTATAAAGAAGGATTGTAACAGATGGAATGAACAATGGGAAAGAGGAAACAAAACCAAACAAGAGAAAGAAAGAGAGCAGGAAATTTTCTTCAATCTGAATTCAAACTCTGTTCTTTCTAGTTCTTTCTCTGAATATAGACATATTTTTCCATCATGAGTATTTTGGAGTTGTCTTACAACCCTGCATTGCTGAGAAGAGTCCAGTCTATCAAAGTTGGTCGTCACACATACGTTGTGTCTATAATTATGTACAGATTTCCTCTGGTTCTGCTTTTCTCACTCAGCATCAGTTCATATAAGTCTCTCCAGGTAAATACAAAGTCCATTTGTTCCTCGTTTCTTATAACACAATAGTATTCCATTACATTCATATACCACAATTTGTTTAGCCATTCCCAATTGATGGGCATCCCCTTAATTTCTAATTCTTTCCCACAACAAAAAGAGCTGCTATAAATATTTTTGTACATATGGGTCTTCCTCCCACTTGTATGATGTCTTTGAGATACACCCCTAGAAGTGGTATTGCTGAGTTAAAGGGTATGCACTTTTTTATAGTCCTTTGGGCATAGTTCCAGATTGCTCCCCAAAATGGTTGAATCAGTTCACAACTCCACCAACAATGCATTAGTGTTCCAATTTGTCCACATCCTCTCCAGCATGTCTTATTTTCCTGTTTTTGTCATCTTAGCCAGTCTCACCAGTGAGATGTGGCACCTCAGAGTTGTTTTGATTTGCATTTCTCTAATCAATAGTGATTTAGAGCATTTTTCATATGCTTATAGATATCTTTAATTTCTTCCTATGAAAACTGCCTGTTCATATTCTTTGACCATTTATCAATGGAGAATGACGTGTATTCTTATAGATTTGGCGCAATTCTCTGTACATTTTAGAAATGAATCCTCTATCAGAGACATTGGTTGTAAAAATTCTTTTCCAGTCTTCCACTTCCTTCTTAATCTTGGTTACATTGGCTTTGTTTGTACAGAAACTTTTCAATTTAATGTAATCAAAATTATCCATTTTGCATTTTATAATGCTCTCTATTTCTTGTTTGGTTATAAAGTCTTTGCTTCTCCATAAAGCTGACAGGTCAACTATTCCTTGCTTTCCTAGATTGCTTCCAGTATCAGCCTTTATACCTAGATCATGCACCCATTCAGAATTGATTTTGGTATACAGTGTTAGATAATGGTCTATGCCCAGTTTCTGCCATACTATATTCCAGTTTTCCCAACAGTTTTTGTCAAATAGTGAGTTTGTATCTCAAAAACTGGGGTCTTTGCTTTTATCAAATAGTAGATTACTATAGTCATTAACTGCTGAGTCTCATATTCCCAATCTATTCCATTGATCCACTACTCTATTCCTCAGCCAGTACTAAGTAGTTTTGATGACTGCTGCTTGATAATACAGATTAAAATCTGGTATGGCTAGGCCACCTTCCCTAGCATTTCTTTTCATTAATTCCCTTGATATTCAGTAACTTTTGTTCTTCCAAATGAATTTTGTTACTATTTTTTCTAGTTTTATAAACTAATTTTTGGTAGATTGATTGGTATGGCACTAAATATGTAATTTTACTTAAATAAAATTGCCATTTTTATTATATTAGCTCAACCCAGTCATGAGCAATTGATGTTTTTCCAGTTAATTAGATCTCATTTTATTTGTGTGTAATTTGTAATTGTGTTCATACAGGTCCTGGTTTTTGTTTTTTTTTTGGCAGTAGATTCCGAAATATTTTTTAATGTGTACAGTAACTTTAAATGGGATTTCTCTTTCTATCTCTTGCTATTGGATTTTGTTAGATATATATATATATAGGAATGCTGAGGATTTATGTGGGTTTATTGTATATCCTGCAACTTTGCCAAATATATTTATTGTCTCAAGTAGTTTTTTACTTGATTCTCTAGGATTCTCTAAGTATATCATCATATCATCTGCAAAGAGTGATAGCTTAGTCTCTTCTTTGCCTAATTTTGATTCCTTTGATTTCTTTTTCTTTTCTAATTGCTACTACTAACATTTCTAGTACCATATTGAATAAGAGGGGTGATAGTGGACATCCTTGTTTCACCCCTGATCTTATTGGAAATGCTTCTAGCTTATCCCCATTACATGTAATACTTGCTGATAGCTTTAAATAGATGCTACTTATTATTTTAAGGAAGACTCCATTTATTCCTATTTTCTAATAGGAATGGATGTTGTCTTTTGTCAAAAGCCTTTTTTTCATCTATTCAGATAATCATGTAGTTTCTGATAGTTTTATTGTTGATATGATCAATTATGCTGATGGTTATCCTAATATTAAACTATCCTTGCATTCCTGGAATAAATCCTTCCTGATCAAAATGTATTATTCTTGTGATAAGTTGCTATGGTCTTTTTGCTAATATTTTATTTAAAAATTTTGCATCTATATTCATGAGGGAGGTTGGTCTATAATTTTCTTTCTCCATTTTATCTCTTCCTGATTTAGGTATCAGTACCATATTTGTGTCATAAAAAGAATTTGGTAGGATTCCTTCTTCATTCATTTTCCCAAATAGTTTGTAGAATATTGGAATTGTTCTTTATATGTTTGATAGAATTCACTAGTAAATCCATCTGGCCCTGAAGATATTTCCTAGGGAATTGACTGATGGCTTATTCAATTTCTTTTTCTGAGATGGGGTTATTTAAGTAATTTACTTCCTCTTCAGTTAATCTGGGCAATTCATATTTTTGTAAATATTCATACACTTCACTAAGATTGTCAAATATATGTGCATACAATTTGGCAAAATAATTCCTAATTATTGTTTTAATTTCCTCTTCATTGGAGGTAGATTCACCCTTTTCATTTTTCATACTCATGATTTGGTTTTCTTCTTTCTTTTTTATCATATTTACTAAGGCTCTATCAATTTTATTGGTTTTTTTTTTCATAAAATTAGCTCTTAGTTTCATTTATTAATGCAATAGTTTTCTTAATTTCAATTTTATTAACCTCTCCTTTGGTTTTCTTTATTTCTAATTTAGTATTTAATTGGGGATTTTCAATTTGTTCTTTTTCCTAGCTTTTTCAATTGCATGCCATCTCCTTGCCTGAAAGATAATGCTCAGTTTTTCCAGGTAGTTGATCCTTTGTTGCAATCCTAGCTCTTTTACCTTACGAAATATCAAATTCCAATCCCTACGATATTTTAATGTAGAATTTGCTAGGTCCTGTGTAATCCTGACTGTAGTTCCATGATACATGAATTGTTTCTGTTTGGCTGCTTGCACTATTTTCTCCTTGACCTTGTAGCTCTGGAATTTGGCTACTATATTTCTTGAAGTTTTCAATTTGGGATCTCTTTCAGGAGGAGTCTGGTGAATTCTTTCAATAACTATTTTACCCTCTGATTCTAGGACCTCAGGACAGTTTTCTTTAACAATCTCTTGGAGGATGTTGTCCAGGCTGCTTTTTTCATCATGGCTTTCCAGTAGACCAATAATTCTTAGGTTATCTCTCCTGGATCTGTTCTCCAGGTCAGTTGTCTTTTTTTTTTCCAGTGAGATATTTTACACTTTCTTCTAATTTTTCAGTCTTTATGTTTTGTTTGACTGACTCTTGATGCATCATAGAGTCCTTAGCTTCTATTTGACTGACTCTAATTTTTAGTGAATCATTTTCCTCAGTTAGTTTTTGAAGCTTCTTTTTCCATATATTAAGCTTTCATTTTAGGGAGGTATTTTCTCCGGTTAGATTTTGAACCTCCTGTCCCAGTTCACCAATTTTACTTTTTAAGGATTTGTTTTCTTCAGTGAGATTTTTTTCTAATTTGGTCACTGTAGATTTAAGTTTATCTTCTCCCTCTCTAATTTGGCTTTTAAAATCTTCCTTAAGCTCCTCCAAGAATGCTTTTTGGGCTTGAGACCAGTTCATATTTCCTTCTGTGGTCTCAGGTGTGAGTATAGAGTCCATGTTGTTCTCTGAATTTGGTTGCTCTTGCTCACTATAGAAATATCGTATCCATGTAGATTTCACAGATTCTTTCTTGCCCCTTGTGATTGCCTGTGTACTGAATTTTTAGAGTGGATATCTGCTTCTGGGGTACAGATGTATTGCACTTCTCAGGCTGGGAGGTAGGAGTTTGGTTGTTAACTTTATGTGCTGTAGCCTCTAAGTATCTAGACTGAAGCCAAGTCCTGACTCTCAGTGTTTCCCCTGAGTTACTTTGAGGCTCACAGAGTAATCTGTGTGTGTGTGTTGAGGGGGGGGGTGGTCTGGCCACTTCAGGTTTCTACCTCTGTGCCCTTGGGCTACAATTCAGGCAGGCTCAGCAGCTGGGGGCCTGTAGCACTGTTGTCTGCAGATTCGCCTGGTGGTGCTGAGGCACACCTGGGCTTGTGTTGTTAGCACTTGCTGGCTCCACCCCTCTGGGCTTCTGGAGTTTCTGCTGGTCAGCTGGAGGTGGGACTTGTTGGGATGACTCCCACCCTTCAGAGTCCTTACTGCCTCAGTTTAACCCTTTCTCGGTGACTCCTAAGCAGGAGGCTATTTCCACTATTTCAGGATTTCACTCTGGGTGGGGCATTTATCTCTGGGTTTTCTGGGTCAGGGAGGGGGAATAAGAGCAGCTAGAGTTTATTCCACCATCTCAGCTCCTAGAAGATCAGTTATGTGATTTTTAAACATCCAGGCTGCAGGCTGGCCCCAGGAGAAGCTGTGGGCCCACACTTTCTCTTACTCAGCTCCAACTGATTCTCTATCCTGTGGTGAGACTGGCACAAATATCCTTGGGGTAAGTGTGTCCACTCCCTGGAGTTCCTTCTCACTCCACTTTAGTCTTCTGTCTTGCTGTGCTGGTGCAGCCCCGACGTGGTCCACCCCTGCCCAGACCTAAGCGGGTACTTTTCTAGGCTGGGAATCTGCCAATGGATTCTGTTACTCTAAAATCCATTCCGGTTCACTTTTTAAAGTTTAGTCACTGGATTCTCAGAGGAGCCTAGGAAAGTTAATACTTCCATTCCACCATCTTGGCTCTGCCCTGTGTTTTTTGTTTGTTTGTTTTTTGAGTAGAAACAAGACTCTGAGGCAAAGGCATTTGACATCCAGTGCACTTATCAAACTTTTTTTCACCGTTTCCTGGAATTGGGTCTTAGGTATATAGGTACCCCATTTGATTCTTTTCTACTTTCCCCTTCTCTCTCCATTTGTAGGTCTTTTTGGAGAGAGGAAGGCAGGGCAATTGTGGGTAAGTGACTTGCCCAAGGTCACACCGGTAGTAAGTGTTAAGTGTCTGAGGATGGATTTGAACTCAAGTCCTCCTGACTCCAGAACCAGTGCCCTAGCCGTATCCCCCCCACCCTTCTCTCTCTTACATTCTCCTCTCTCATGTTTATCAACTCTCTTATCCTTTCTGATCTCTCAGCTTCTTCTGACTAAATAACATTAACCAGGAACATTTCTTATATTTTAATATATTGTAAGACTTCATTCATTGGAAGAGAAGGAAAACATTTCTTAATTGAACAACATGAAATAAATGATATTTTAGAGAAATTTACTTTCATTAATCTCAAGTATATTCAGCAGTGAGCATTAACTGGCTTGTCAGATAGAGGGCCTGCTTTATTGAATGAGTTATGACTCTCTCAAACATAGGTGCTATTAATTTCCCCTGTCCAAATGCAAAATAAACAAAAACGCTTAAGACGATTCTATATTAATTAAAATATTAATTTCAGTTCTACCTCTTGCAAAGTATGCTTTCAATGTGAAATTGTCTATACTTGTATTCACACTATAAATGAAACCAATGAAACTTTCTTTCTCTATTTAGGCCTTACAAGCTTGACTTTAGACAAGAAGAAAAAATGAAACCCTGACCAAATAATTATTTAATAGGTCCTTCTCTACCTTTCTGTCTTGCCAAAGTAAAGCCAACAGTTCAAATTGGTTTAGAGCCAGGGTGGGGAACCTGTGGGCTTGAGGCCACATATGGCTGACCTAGACACTCCCCTCCCTGCTTAAAAGAAGAAGTTCTGGCTTTGCAGTCAGAGGACAAGGATTCAGATCTGAGATCTACCACTGACCACTTGGGAAACTTTGTGAAATCTGTGGAAAAAAACTGTGAAATCTCCTAATTTCTCTAGTTCTCTTAACTTCTCCTTAGTTAGAAAATAAGAGAGTTGTATCAAAAGATCTCTAAAATATGACCTTCAATATATGATTCTATGATTACAAATGTTCCATAACCAGACACAGCTAATCAGCTGCATTTTATGGAGATATTGAAATCTGTACAGCATCTATACATAACCTAGATTCCACAGAGACATAAAAACTGTTTATAATGAGTATGTTTGCCTGTATTAGACTGGATTTTGCTGAAGTCCTTGATTACAAAGGAGCTATGGCCCAAGTATTAGGAGAATTGGGCTCTTTTCCTGGTCATTTACCTTAACTACCAATATCTATTTGGTAAATTGCTTAAAATCTCTGGGCCTCAATTTTTTCATTTATAAAATAAAAGCATGGGAATAGCTTTGTAAAGTCCCTTTCAGCTCTAACATTCTATGGGTCTAAGACCTTGCACTCTTAAGTAGCTTAACTTTGCTGAAGGGAATTTTCCCATGCTATTAATTCGATTAGTAAATCTTTATTTTTATTATAATACAATAATAAACTCAAATTTAGTCCTACCAAGAATTCTGGACCAAGAGGATGTGAATGAAACAGTCTTACAATAAGTATTGCTAACTTTAGATCCCAATTCCCCAACTTTTAAAAGGAATGAATGGTAAAGGAAAGATCTTGTGGTGCCAAAGAAAGCTCCCCAACTCTTTTTGGGGTATAAATATTCCCTGAGTCATAGAACAGAACTGAGTTCTTGTCCTCCCAGAGAACTTCTATTCTAGTACTTTCATGGGGCCCTCATCTTGCCTGCTAAAGACCCTTCCTGATATTCTTCTAAAAACTGTGGTCTTGAAACAATTGAACTGAGTCTCTCAGATGCATTGTTAAAGGGAGTATAGATATCCCAAGGATGTGGAAATATAAATCAACAGTTCTCTAAACATAAATAAGTAATTGCGTTTTGGTTTCTAGGTGAAAAGGATGAAAAAATTATCATAATTTTTAAATATTTGCTCAGACAAATTACTTAAAACATCGCATCTATTTCCAAAATCAGCTTGTTGGACAAATAAATTGAGTCTCACAAGTACAAAAATATTTTCCTTTCTAGAAGGAAGAAAGAGGTAAAGGCTGAGCAAGGGCACTTGATTTGTTCCATCTGACAGGCTGCTCTCATGGCCTGTTGAAGCCAATTCTGTCTGTTGTTTTGCTACTTTAACTCATAAATATTAAGTATTTTCCCCTGCAGTTTCAGTTCATTTTTTACGTGCAATTCTTACTAAATGAAGCTAATCATTGTGTTTGCACAATAACTCACATGTTGGGTTGTATTTAGGTTTCATGAAAATTTTAGTTTCCCCCGTAGGTAATAGACTTGTTAAAATATTAAACTTGGAGAAATGGGATTTGACAGTTCTTCAAAGAAGGCATGAACTTAATTATATCTGATCATCTTTGCCATTTCAAGATAAAAATTCCCCCAGCCCTAGATTATTCTCTTTCAACCCAAGTACTCTGAGAACTGTCTTCCTGGAACAGAAATATGTCTATTGACCATATGACATTAATCAAAGCACTAAAAGTGCTAATTTTTCTTGGTGTATTTAATTCAAACTGTTTTTCTTAATGTCACATCATCCCATATATATATATATATATATATATATATATATATATATATATATATATGCTTACTATCCAAAAGAAATACTAATGTGTTTCTACCAGAATGAAGTTATTTCTAATACATAATTATTTAATGTAGGAGATTTTTGTTGTTGTTCAGTCGTTTCAGTCATATCCAACACTTTGTGATCCCATTTGGGGTTTTCTTGACAGATTCTAAAGTGGTTTGCCATTCTCTTATCCAACTCAGTTTATAGATGAGGAAACTGAAGTAAACAGGGTTAAGTGACTTGGCTAGGGTCACAGACCTAGTAAGTGTCTGAGGCCAGATTTGAACTCATGAAGATGAGTGTTCTTGATTCCAAGCCCAGTGTTTGATCTCCTGTACTACCTAGTTGCTCCAGTGTAGTAGATAGTATTCTATTTTACTAGCAGGTCAATTCAACAAGCATTTAAGTGCCTCCTATGTGCCAGATACTCCAGGATGGTTAACAAGGGGTATTTGGAAGGTCTTTCTAGGTTCAATGGGTCCATTTGCATGCAACTGAGGACATATCTATGAGATTATTATTGGGAAAAAATAGGATTGCTTTGGCTGGTTTTGGGGATGAAAATAAAACAATTTACACTTCTAGAACACCAACCATTTGATACAGTTATGAGTCTTCCCAGAGAATTTAGGAAAAGGGTAAGGACAATGATCTGGAATTAATATTAACTATTTTAATAACAGGTAGCATTTATTTAGCATCCTGAGGTTTGCAATGCATTTTTCAAGTATTGTTTCATTTGATCCTTGCAACAATCAAGGAGGTAGGTGCTCTTTGTATCCTTATTTAACAGAAGAGGCAAAAGTGGCAAAGAGAAATTAAATGACTTGACCGGGATCACACAGTTAATAGGTGTGTGAGGCAGTATCTGTGTTCAAAAACTCAGATCTTTCTGACTCCAGATCCCTGTACTCAAGCCACTGCAAATCCTAGCTACCTATAGGCTGTATTCTTAGAGTAAGGGTCAAAAGCCTTATGAAAGTGTTTCTTTTTCTTTCCCTGCTTTGAATTTCTAAATATGAAATGCCAACTCAGAATTTTAAAGAAAAGGGCAAAACTTTCACAAAAATTCCAATGCTAAGGAGAAAATGGCCTCAATTTAACAATATTACTATCAATTACATATGTTCTTGAGCAAGCAATATCAATTCTTTACATTCCCCAGAGGGAATATAGTCCTTGCACTTAAAAAATTTTAAGAAGCAAACATATAAATATATGCTTATAAATATCATAAAAGGGACCACCACAGAAACTAAATACCAGAAACTATGAAATAAATTACAGTCTCCACAAACTAATGAGGCCCCACTGCAGAAACTAAGCAGAAGAACAGTCTATTTGAACTGTGTCAGCACTTATGGGAAGAGTTTTGCTAATACACCCCATGATCTCACCTATTTCCCCTATATATTGAACTAGGCAGCAACATGGCAAAATCGACAAAATTTCAGACCTAGAGGCAGGACCTGAATGCAAATCCAACCTCAGACACTTACTAGCTAGCTGTGTGATCCTGGGCAAATTGTTTAATTTCTCTCTGCTTCAGTTTCCCTCATCTATTAAATGGGGATAATAATACCTACTCCTCAAGATTGCTGTGAGGATCAAATGAGATTATAATTGTAAATCACTTAGCACAGTTCCTCATCATTATCATTGTTATTATAGTTATTTACAAGATGGAGTAAAATATAACTTACTTATGTATGGAATCTATCCTTCACCTAATAATTATTCAAAGACAGACCTGGAAGAAACTTTAATGATTATCTGGTCCAACTCCCTTATTTTACAACTGAGGAAACTGAGACCCAGAGAGGTCAGTGACTTGCTCAAGATTAGCTAGTAAATGCCAGAACTTTCAATTCAGTGTCCTTTCTACTATACCTTGGTGTTATATGATGCACATTCTGACTTATTCTACTACATATCCATAAGCCAACTGAATAGGTTACAAAATATTATTTTCTTTTGTTACTATTGATTAATAGAAGTGAGACAAAAGACATGATGTAAATTTTAAAAATAGGAAATCTATTTGTGGAATGATATGGCTCTTTGCCATTTTTAACATGCGTTAGTTCATCTTGTTACCTCATTTGAAATCTACTCTGTTTAAATTAGCCAATGGAAGGCAAATATTAAGCTTATTAAAGTAGGGGGTGAAAATTCTGAATTTGTTTCAAAAGTTTTAGAATTCTTTTTTAAAAGGTCATTGCTCTTCAATCAATTTCCATATTTCTTATTTCTTCAAATGTACTTTAAAAAGGGTTTTATCTTGTTTTTGTAAGACAGGATAGTTAAGAAATGTAGCATATTACCTATGTTTCATTTTTTGAAGCACATGATAATTCAATTTATTTTTATTCATACTAAAAATCCAATAGTTACAATGTCTCAGAGGCATCATGGCAGTACAGAAGGAGCACCAGGTTGGTAATCAGAAGATTCGGACCTTAGCCTAAACTTCTCTATTAATGCATCATTCTATATCTAATAAGCAATTTAGCCTCCCTGGCCCTCAGTTGCTTCATCTGTAAAATGAAGAGATTGGATGATTTGGTCTCTAAGATCTCTGCCGGTTTCAACAAGTTGGAAAGGAAAGTGACCCAGATATCAGTTCAAAAGTCTTGGTTTTGAGACTGGACTCGGGTCCAGTTTGGGCCTTGCTTTTTTCATCTACAGAATGAAGGAGGTTGGACTCAAGGACCTCTAAGATCCCTTCCAGCTCTAAATCTATGATCTTAAACTGTCTCTTTATCACTTGAGTTTGATTCATTTTCCTCATATTCAAAATGAAAATTATATCTCTGCTACTTACCTCACAGAATTCTTATGAAGATCCAGTGAAAAGAAAATGTATACAAATGCTTAATAACCATAGACAAAAATGTCAAGAAGGTACCCTCTCTCTATTGGTCTTAGTCTCAGTATCTTCATGCAACACTACACGTGGTTCATAAAGACCTACTACATACTTAGAGGCTATCCAGACCAGTTTCCTTATTTTACAAATGGAGCAACTGAGGCTGAGAGCCCCTAAGTGACTTCCTTAGAGGATTCTAAAGCAAAATTCAAATCTTAGTCTTCCTGACTCATGTCCATCCTAACTCATGTCCATCACTCTAATGTATGACACACTACACCAAAGGATCCCATGTTTCTTTTGTGTTCCACTTCAGTCAACATTTGTCCAATCGTATGTATCATTTCCCAAGGCTGTAGGTGAGGGATATCAATGTAATTTGAAGAATAGACTCTCTAAAAAGTGTCTCCATTCCTGGAAGTCATTAAGCAGAAACTGAATAAACACTAGTGCCGTGAAGGCAGGGACAACGTCAATTGCTTTTTCATCGGTTTTTAAAATGCTAAACTGTCTTGCTTTTTGCTTTTCCCATACTTGGTATATCCTAATTATTTGCTGAATAAATGACTAGCATTGACAGATTTATCCTTCTGGTATGCAGTGATACTAGGTGATGTCTAAGGACCCTTCCAACTTGTTTAACTTAAAATCTGAATCTGCAAATGGACTGAGCAGGCCAGACCCTTCTCAAGTAATCTTAACTTTGATAGAAGAACCAGTAATAGTTGGAATTCCAAGCAATCTGACAGGCTTGTTATTTTAACATCCAGTGTGAGTAAAAAGGGTGCAATTCAACAATCCTCAAATGACATCGCATAAGTGGCCCCCAGTTCCACCCTATGCAAAGTCCTTTACTCAGAAATAGAGGGAAAGCTAAAAATAAATGCAAGATATAATCCATGCCTTCAAGAAACTTGTGATCTAGCTTGGCAGGCTAAATATATCCTACTCAAGAACAATGACAAAATGGAACTCTACTATCACCTGACAACAGGTTCAATTTTCTTGTTGAGATAGTTTTTTTGTTTGTTTGTTTGTTTATTTGTTTTTATTTTGGGCAGGTTTTTTTTTTTCATTTTCTAAACAGAGTTGTTTACTGTAAGCCAAAGGCTACTACAAACTACCTCTCTCTACTAGACCAGCTGTATTTTACCTGAAAGCAGTCAGCTGGAGAAATTAGAAGACCATATGGTGGGCACCATAGTGCCGTTGTTTTTAATCTCTTCATTAATGATTCAGATCACAGATTGCATTCCTCCTCTTAGAGGATTCCATTATCAAGTGAGAATTTTTCCCCCTAAGAAATGTCTTTTAGTTAACAGAATTTCATGTTCCCTTTTCTTCAAGGGCAAAGAATTGGAACAAAAGAAACTCAGTAAAGAGGCAAAGAAAAATATGTACAAACAACTCTAAAAAATGTAGAGGGGAGGTTTGTGTGGGGGAAATTATTGACAGAATCCTGGTTGGTACACCAAAAATTAGAGGGGGCTGTGGTTCGAGGAGGGAAGACAAGTTTTCCAAGGATTGTGTGGGTTCTAAATGTGCCTGAGATCATCAGTAAAACAGAATAGTTGAGGCCAAATCCTCTGCTGGCTTCAGCACATTCCTTTCTCCTAACATTCTATGGGCTTCCTGACCTTTGTTATGAAAAGGATCTGTTCATTTTGAACCTCTTTCGGCTCTAGTCATGTAAGAAGGAAGACAAGTTAGGATTAAAGGCTCTTCTACTATTTGTAACTGAAAGGGATCCTAGCCCAACCTCTTCATTTTTCGGATGAAGCAACTAAAGCTCAAAGAGGTTAAATTAATTGACTAAGGCCACCTGGGTTTCAAGTAACAGAGCTGAAATTTGAACTCAGGACTTCAAATTCAAACTCCAGTGCTCTCTTCACTTCAAAACTAATATTCAAAAGTTATTCTCCTTCTCTACCTCACTATTCAGGCTTGAACAAGCCTCAAGGAGGGAGAAAATGCTTCCATGAAGTCTTTCTGACTGCACAAATATCCACAGAGTAGTTGGTTCATACAAATAACTATCATATCATATTAATAATCTATGCAACTATATAACCTTACTTATGTCATCCCTGGTAATGAATTGTCATCATTGCATGTGTATTTATCTTATCTCCCCAAATAGATTCTTGGGGGTAGTAACTGTGCCATTTACTGCCACATAATCTGTTCCAGTGCCCAGCACAACGCTGGGGAAGAGTTAGGTGTATTTTAAGATTGGTTGACCTCTCTACCTCAGTTTTTACATCAATAAAATGGAAATAACGATGCCTATTTTCTTCTCATGTCCTAAAAGCACTCTACAAAACGATTGAGCTCCCAGGACAGAGTATGAATTCAGAACTTTTTCTTTTGGGACTCATTCATAAGAGAGTTGAGGAAGCAATTCTGGACAAGGCATCTCACCTATTAAATCCACATTTATCCTTCACAATGGACAGTTTCATTAGCACTTTGACCAACAGAAAGAACATAGAACAGCAATTTCCCTTCATTTCTGGCATTGGCAATGCTGAATTTTAAAGACATTGGGCACCAAGCTGGAGCCCAACCCCATTTTTAAGTCTCAAGATAGTTTATTTCTAAAATAAAGACTCATGTCTTAAAGCCTTGTACTCGGACTATAAATTCAAGTACTCTCCACATTTAATTGTTAAGGTTTTCCTTTTCTCAGCTATTATAAAGAAGCCTGGAAGTAGCCATGACTTCTACCCCATTTTTGATATAATGGAAAGAATGAAGGATTCAAAATCACCAGACCTGAAGTAAAGTCCCTTTAATCTCTCTTTTTTTACTTTCCTCATCTGTAGAATGGGTATAGCAATACTTACCTCACAGGGTTGTTTCAAGAGAAATACTTAATAAGTTAGAGATTCTATTAATGTAAGCTATGCTTATTAGTCTGCATAGCTACTGGGGTTGTCATCCCTTATGATTCATTGGATCCAAATTAGAAGGCATCTTTACAAACTTCTGTTGTAAGAATACTGACTTTCTGTGATTTGCCCTATACTGGTAAAGGCAGGGGGAGGTGGGATCTATCTAATGTTCAATCTCCTGGAAGACATGGACATCAGCAGACTTGACCTGAAGGCTACCAGGCCAACAGGCTATGTGTATGTTTGGACATCAAAGCTTTTAACATCTAGTATGAATGCTCAGAAAGGGGGAAATTGGAAGATATAGTCTGTGTTTGTTTTCATATATATACAAATTTATCTTTTGTAAAATATCACATTAGCACATGTCATGGGATAAACAGCCTGAGAGGAAAAAAAAAAGGAAGAGCACAGAGTAGAAGGTCAGGAAGCCCTGGTGCCAGCTCTGTCACCATGTGACCTTGAGCGAAATCACCTCTGTTTCCCAATCTGTTAAGTGAATATTCTCATACCTGTCCTTCACAACAAGGGTGCTGTAAAGATCAAATGAGATAATGTAAATATGAAAGTGTTTTTAAATGTATGAAAACCATTTTAAACATCAACAAACACCTGTTCTTGGTGCTGAAAGAGATGCAAAGATAAATGAGGCTCAGTTCCTGCCTTTAAGGAGCTTAGGATCAGGAGGAATGATAAGGCACTGAGATGGGTCAATAAAATACAAATTAGCATATGATAAGCATACAGGCATATGAGGCAATAGAGATCAGATAAGGAAAATTTCACTACCAGCTGTGAAAATAAGGATAAGTTTATGGAGGAGGAAAGAAGATCTCATTTTTATGTTTTAAAATGAAGCAGGATTGGAAGGAATATACACCTAGGGATCATTTAACTCAATAGCTATATTCATGTTAATCTAAATTTAAGGTTCAAGAAATAATTTTGAATATACTCATTATTTCAGACTAGTCTAGTGAATCTCTCATTGGTAAAGGAAATAATCCTTGGGTAAAGCAATAACCTTTTTTTCACATATATATGTGTATGTAGGTATATACACATATATGTACACACACTCATATATATTGGGAAGGGGGTAGGGTAGGGTGGACTTAGGATTTCATTGATGTCTATAACACATTAAGATGACATTGAAAAAGGGAATGTGCTGTAGTAGATAGAGATAGTTTAGTTAGTCATAAAGACCAGGGTTCAAGTGCTGCCTCTAATATATACTGGTTTACTAGTTTTATGACCCTGCCAAAGTCTGTGACTGTATGCGTGTATGTACATGTGTATGTATGTATATTCTATTTAGATTATATAGATATATAAATGGATAGATAGATAGATAGATAGATAGATAGATAGATAGATAGATAGATGCGTGGATAGACTGCTGGACTTGAAGTCAAGAAGACTCATCTTCCTGAGTTCAAATCTGACTTCACACAAGGGCAAGTCACTTAACTCTGTTTGCCTCAGTTTCCTCTTCTGGAAAATAAACTGGATAAGGAAATGACAAACCACTCCAGTGTCTTTGCCAAGAAAATCCAAATGGATTCATAGAGATAGACACAATTGAAAATGACTGAGCAACAAAATAGATAGGTAAATAGATCAAAAGAAAGTTGATACACTTGCATTATCAACTCTCAATGTAATTTGGCATCTTCTCTGAAATAAGTACTATTTGGTTTTTATTTCTCTTAATGTGTGTCTATATGTATGTATGTTTATGAATACATGTCTTTAAATGTAGTATAACTCCAGTCTAATATAGTATCACATTTTTGTCAAAATGTCAGTACATTAAGAATATGTGATTCTGTCAGTGTGGAAAAATCTTTGTGTGCTGCCCTTATATAATTTATAGCTGATCAGTATCTTTCATTCTTATAGAACTGAAACTCTGAGAGGTAAAGTAACTTGTTTATGTTCACAGTAACCCACTTTCATTCTCTAGGACTGACATTAGTAGGAAACAGAACAAACCTAGTCCCCTGATTTACAGTTCCCAGTGCTTACTCAATTCGATCCCACTGATTAAAAGTTTATTCCAAGTCTGGTCTCTATCATTCCTTAAAAGACTTCTATTGAGCTCTTGATTAGATGTGGATGAAGGACACACCTCCACAAATTTGGATTGTTTTAAAAATTTAACCTAGCTATGTGTTTCTGTAATTCTGCATCCACTAGGGTAGGAGTGTTAGGCTCTAAGCCCAAAATAGGTGACGCTGACGGAAAATGTTATTGCATTATTTGAACCTAGGGCTGAAAAACCAGACCTGTTGCTTAAATACCAAATTTGTTTAATGCTTAACTCAGGACTTCAGGTTGTTCTGCTGAGATTAAGTGAAGATGAAGCATATAAAGGATCCCCTTATTCACAGGAACCTAGATTAAGATCTGGAAGGGATCTAAGAAATCATCTAATCCAATGATATAAAACGCAGAAAGAGAAGCCACTAAAATCTTATATTTGGATCCCTGCAGGGCGCACATTTACTTAGGAAGCTACATATTGCCATTATCTATGTTCTATTGTATTTATATTTATTTTGTTCAGTATTTCCTGACTGTATTTTTACCTGGTTCTGGCCATTGTCTGATAACTGATAACCCAACCCTTTCAATTTACAAATGAGGAAAGTGAAGATCCAAGAGATATGAGGGCTTCCTCCAAGTAGCTTAGGTAGCAAATGACAGAGCCTTCTTATCCCAGAATCCAGCATACTTTGTTCTATAGCAGGTTACCTCAGTACATTTAGTGTAGGTCCCATTTACATATTAACTTAAAGTTCACTTCTTGACTGTTCTTATCTCTCTGCACACATCAGAGGTTGTATCTCCTTTCAAGCCTTCACCTATAACCTCAGTAAAGTTATTTCCCCTTGAAGGAGCTATTCAGCTCTCTCTCCCAGACTCCAAAGATACTCCTCTAGCTGTACATGTCCTTTATTATTTCATTAAAATTTATTTTTCTTCAATTAACAAAAATCTATTTTTTTCCTTTTACTTATCTTTCTCTCCATTTGGGAAAAAAAGAAAAAACAAAAGTCTTGTAACAAATATGCATAGTCAAACAAATTCTCACCTTGAAATTTGTTCTATTATATACCCTGAGTCCACTACCTCTTTGTCACTGGAATTGTGGTTGGTCACACAAAGGACATTACCAAAGATATGTATGCCCAGAAAACAAAATGGACCAGCCATGTTGTGAGCATGAGACACACCAGAGAGCAGGTCCAAATGGCAGAATGATAGCTAGAGAAATAAATAAAATAAGAGGGAAACCTATAGCCAGTTAGGTAGATCCTCTATGGAGTATTTGTGAAAAGACATAAGGAGAATGCGGGGTTTAAGGAGAAAGGAGAAATAATAAGGAGAAAACTTAAGGGTTTGTGATCTTCATGAGTAGAAGTAATAATCACTTCAATTAAATAACAGTTTCCAAATGTATATTTCTACTTGGCTTCTATGCCATCATTTCAGAATCCACATACCTAAAACTGAACTTAATCTCATATTCATAAAGGCAGCTTTTTCTATTGATTTGACCGTGTCTGTCAATGGGAATGA
The DNA here is from genome assembly GCA_011680675.1 of Gymnobelideus leadbeateri. Classification (NCBI taxonomy): domain Eukaryota; kingdom Metazoa; phylum Chordata; class Mammalia; order Diprotodontia; family Petauridae; genus Gymnobelideus; species Gymnobelideus leadbeateri. The sequence continues at coordinate 37,725 of WOXC01005487.1, forward strand.
AGAAAAAAACACAAGGTCATGGATAGAGAGTAATGGATAAGAGAATTTGGAGTGAGAAAGTGCCAGGTTCAGGTTCTATGCCTGACATTACTGTGACCATGGATAAGTCACTTGGCTTCTTAGTGCCCCAAACATCTCATTTATAAGGGTTTCTTAACCTAGGGCCAGAGTTCCAAGGATAGATTTTTAGAAATTCATGGGCTTGATAGGAAACTATATATATATATATATATATATATATATATATATATATATATATATATATAATATATATATATATATCATATATATATCATATATATCATATATATCATATATATATACACATACATATTTATATCATATATATCATATATATATTTATTTCAATATAATTGTTTTCCTTTGTAATTTTAAGCATTTTGTTTTATGCATTTAAAAACACATTTTCTGAGAAGAGGTCCATAAGACCTCACCAGATTGCTCATGATCCCCCAAAAAGTTTAGAACCCCAGCTTGGCTACTATAAATTTAAGAATAATTGCAGTTCTCTATTGCTGGAGGGAATTTCCTCACTTGGAACTCCCCAGACTGACAAAATCACAGGTGTGGACCAAAACAAAATCAATGATCACATCATTTTTCCATTTAACCTCCCTTATAATCCTACTGGCATCTTTGTCTCTCCCCTGTGTTTTGCCTTTCATAGTCAGTAACAGTGTGAAAGGAAGTATTGCATATTGGTTAGAGAAGTAGCTAGCCTTAGAGTGAGGAAGTTCAGTCCCTGATTTAAATACATGCTGGCTATGTGGCCCCAAGCAAGTTACTTCACCAGTCAGTGCCCTAGGCAGCGCTCTAAAATCTGTAGCAAAGGTGCTCACCAACACCTCACTAAAGAGACAGCTTCCTCACCAGGGAGGTCCTTATATTGATGAAATCCCAGGCCCAGCCCCTGCCTCTACTCAGTTACCACATACTTTCTTTGCATCTCCATTGCTACCTTTCCACCCAACTTCTTAATGGTCTCCCTCCCTCCAGTCTCTTTTAATTCACACTGCCCCATTGATTTCATTAAAATTTCTTTCTTATGTCACTTCTGATTGTCTTAAACATAAAGTCCAAAGTCCTTAGACTGTTATCAAAGATCATCTCTGTCCCAGGTTTCTTTTTCAGAGCTTATTTACAATTTCTCAGTACAAACTCTGAGCTCCAGCCCAGCAGGACCACCTAAGATTCTGACTCCATCTTCTCTCCTAGGTCACTTTCTGGACTCCTCCTTACCATTCACATGCCAATCTCCTTCTGATAGCCTTCTCTAATCATAGCAACCCAAGCTGATCCATCCCTTCTGAGAATGTCCATCATACATAGCACTGTATTTAATACATCAGATCCTGCCTCTTTAAATTCTCTGTGCTGCAGTTTTCCCATCTGTAAAATAAAAAAGATCTGCTCCAAGATCCCTTCTAGCCCTAAGCTTATTGCTGTTCAGTCACTTCCGTCACATCTGACTCTTCATGACCCCATTTGGCGTTTTCTTGGCAAAGATATTTGACAAATGGTTTTCTATTTCCTTCTCTGGTTCAGTTTACAGTTGAGGAAACTGAGGCAAATGGGTCTAAGTGACTTGCTCAGGATTACATAGCTAGTAAGTGTCTGAGACTGGATTTGAACCCAAGAAGAAGAATTTTCCTGCCTCTAGGCCAAGCACTCTTTGTACTGTCCCTGTAAGCATATGGTCCTAGAATCTATTGCCTTCTCTTGTGGCACACTGGAAAGAACTCTGGCTCTAGAAATAGAGGACCTGGGATTAAAGCTCAATTCTGATGCTTACTAACTCATAATCAATCACCAAGTATGTATTAAGTACCCACTGAGTGCCTGGAACTGATAAAGTCTGGGTTAGATGCCTTCTGAGATCCCTTCTAGGCCTCAGTCTATGAAACTGTAGTCCCATGAACTGGGAAGAAGGAAGAAAGGGGATCAGCTCAAGGTGGCATATCACAGTTATACATGATGTCAGGTCACAGACTTAGAATCTGGGAAAGGACCCCAGAGGCAGGCAAGTCCCACCCACTCATTTTGTAGATGAAGAAACTGAGGCAATAGAGAGAGGTTAAGTCACTTATTGAGAACAACACAGCTAATATCTCTAAGGCAGGATTAGAACCCAGATCTTCTTATTGCCAAGTCCAGTGCTCCACCCTGTCCCATTATGCTTCAAAACATTAAGCCTTTGGAGGGGAGGGAGCATTTCTATGTTGAAATCCAGGCAAGCACAGGGGAAGAGGATCACTAAGCATTTGCTGGCTGGTTGATTGTACAACAGGGCAGATTAGTGCTACAGTAGCCAGCTGCATTGGTGAGTGCCCTGCATTTCCATTTGCAGGGAGTGCTGTGGACACTGCACTTCCTCTCTCCCCGCCAAGCTGCTTTGTGCACTAGCTCTGTATGATTTGCTTAATGTTTTAGAACTGGGCACTGAAGCTGATGGAAATCAAATAACTCACCTGGAGTCCTTAAGTAGGTGGTGTTCAGTGTGAACAGGATTTAGAAACTGAGTTGTCTCCCCTGAGACTAAGAAAACAATCACTCAAAACTGAGTGATTAGTCTTACTGCGATCTATCAAGACATTTTGGGTCCTTAGACGGTTATCTTCTTCAATACTGAGGCCTCCAGAAGGATTCAAATGAATTCACTTAAAACTATTATTCATAATTCAAGAAACTGTTTTCCAAACCATCACAACTTTGCCCTTTGCTTGGTGAGATATCCCCATTAACAAAAGGAATCCTCTGAAGATCAAGAAACTTCTAATAGAGGAAAACACACACACACACACACACACACACACACACACACACACACACAAGACACATACATACACACATGTACATTTGTTCCACCTTCCTTATCGCTTTATCACAGCATTTTTACTAGCCCCTAGAATACAGAATACAAATCTAAGATTCTATCATCCAGTACACACTTCTCTCTCTCATTTCTGCATTCCTTTTAGTTTATCCTGAGGCCAGTATCCTGATAATACCTAATAGGATCCAAAAGTAAGTGGTGGAGAAAGCTGCCCCAAAGCTGCCTGCACTTTTTCTACAGAAGATATTAAAGGCCTTTTGTTCAGACTCTGTTGGCTCCTCATTTCTGTAATTCTTTTTTTTTTTTTGCTTTTTCTAGGGCAATTGGGGTTAAGTAACTTGCCCAAGGTCACATGGCTAGGTTTTTGTTTGTGTGTGTTAAGTGTCTGAGGCCGGAACCGAATTCAGGTCCTTCTGACTCCAGGGCCAGAGCTCTACTCACTGCACCACCTAGCGGCCCCCTAATTTCTATAATTCTAACAGGTTTAGTTTTCTGGTTTTTCAGGCCTTAGTGGGAAAGAAATAACAAATCAGAATACGGAGACACACAGAGTCGAAAAAGAAGACACAAGACATATGAAAACAGCAGCAGTGTGAGATATTTAACATAGGGACAATTTAATATAGTCCTGTATACCTCAGTAGCCTCTGGAGACATTGCTCTATTATTAATGTAATGTGACTTTTTATTATGAAGGCAGTCTGGCATAGTGGATAGAGAGAAGGCTCAGAATTACCTGATTTAATGTCCTACCTTTAAAATACATTGCTTTGGGACCCTGGGTGACTCACCTAACCAATGAATGAGTGTAAATTTCAGAATCGTTGCCTGTCTTCATTAGTAGAAAGAAATTTGCTCACCAGGAGTTCCCTGTACCAATGCACCATAGATTCAGAGCTTCTTCCTCCCCCCCCCCCCAAAAAAAAGATATTATTCATTATTACTGTTCCTGAGGATGATCCTGAGTCATCAAAGTGAGGAAAGAAAGCTGTTTTTAAAGTCCTTGGCAAAGGAAGAAACAACATAAATATTTTAGAAATTTTGGTGTTAAGGATGGGGCTTGAGCCTGTAATTTCATCAGTATGGAGAACTTCTGTAAAAGGAAACTCTATCAATGCAGGTCAGTTCTTTCTGGACAATTTACTGTCTTAGAGAGTTGCCTAGAGCACCGAGAGTTTTAATGACTGGCCCATGGTCATATGGCCAATTAATGGCAGGAGTTGTACTTGAACTCAAGACCAGCTTTATATCATCACAAAGATATTATTAACTTTCTAAAATTTTGGCACTTCAAAGAGTAATTTTCTGTTATATAGGACATCTAAGAGATATTGGACTTCATTTCTGGGTGATCTCAGAAAAATGAGATGCTATCAAATATTATTGTCTCTGTTTCTCTCCCCTTCCCTTATGCACCAGATCTCAGAAAATACTGGAGCAATTGTTTACAGGGTTCCTTCCATTCAGGAAAATTCAGCTGCAGCAAAGTTAGTGTTGAATCAAAGTAAGTGCCAGCCTAGGCTTCTTTCACTTCTAACAGTATAGCTTTGCCTGAGGGGAGGCATCTGTGAGGGTTTGCCTTCAGATGTTTGCCTACAGGTAGGTTATTGAAAGTCAACTGGCATCAGAGCAATTTCTCCAGCAGCAGAAATTAACCTTCCCTAGCCCTAAAGGCACAGACAGATGATGACACTAAATGTTTCCTGATCAAAACACTGGGATGGGGGGGGGAGGGGGAGGGGGCCGCAGGGTAGTTGGAGGGGACAGGAATGGAGGTCAGGACACAGGCTGGGGATACAGCATTCCACATGTACCACTAAAGAGACTGTCTGAGACAAAGATGGGAATGGCCTTTGCTCCAGTTGTTAAAATACTGCAAAGGTACTGAAATCTATTTTGCCTGGCTTTTGTTTCACTAGATCAGTCTCTGAAGACAGAGCCAGACTGTGAGACGAAAAGTACATTTACCGAGCTGCAGTGGGTGGCTTCGAGTATCCATCATCTGTGCAAAGCTTTCTTCCTAGCGGACAAATCTATTGTTCAAATTGGAAACATAAACTCACTTCGTAGCAAGATGATTTATTCATATTACTCCTTCCTCTCTAAGATGAGGACTTGGTGGAACAAACTAATGAGTTGAAGTGTAAAATATATGAAAACATTAGAGTAATGTGGGCTAAACATCATAGGCTGCATTGTGTATTATTAGCCCTTTATTAAGGTGATGATGCTGTATTGATTCTGTTTCCCTGGGTCTCAGAGCATTAGAACAATTAATGTCATACTATGTTATTGGGAAATAGTAATAAAACGGAAAGGGTGTTTTTTTTATTTTATCTCTTGACATAAATATTGAGCAAAGCAGTTATGAGCTTCCCATCTAGACATAATTCCTCTTCTGCAGGAGGGAAGAACTTCCAGAGTCCTTTAAATTATATTCAAGGCATGTGTATAGCATTTAAAAACTTCAGACTTTGAAAGAAAGGGGTGAAGCAGCAGAGTTGGAAATATAAAAACACTGAAGAAATACAGTCAGAGATGAAAGAGGCTTGAGAACCCAGAAAATGTCAGAGCTGGAAGGAAGCTTAGAACACAACGTCAAAAGGTAGAATGGGGCTTAGATCTCAGAATGTCTGAGCTGGAAAGGACTTTAACCATAGAACACAGACCTGGAAGGGAACCTGATGAAATGTCAAAACTAGAAAGGGACTTGGAACCCATAATGTTTGAGCTGGAAGAGACTTTAGAATGTAAAACACAGAGCTGGAAGGGCACTTAGAACACAGAATGGTACAGTAGGGAGAGATGTTAGAACATACAATGTCAGAGCTACTCTAGAAGGGAACTTAGAACAGTGGTTCTCAACCTTTTCCAGTAAAAAAATCCTTTTCAGGATAAAAAAAAAAATCATAGTTTCATTTAATAGTAGTTGTACTATGAATACCTGTTAATTGGGAAAATATACACTGACAAAAAGCTTCTATAAGTTCAGTGCAGTTTTGAAATGAATTTCTATTTCAAGGGCAGTTAGGTGGTGTTGTATATAGAATACATACAATGGAGTCAAGAGGACCCAAGTTCAAATATGCCTCAGACACTTACTATGTATGATCCTGGGCAAGTCACTCAACCCTGTTTACCTTAGTTTCCTCATCAGTAAAATGAGCTGGAGAAGAAAATGGCAAAGCACTCCAGTGTCATTGTCAAGAAAACCCCAAATGGGGTCATGGATAGTCAGACACGACTGAAATAACTCGACAACAACAAAAGTATTAATCACTACAGCATCTTACATGCATTTTAAAAATAATAATACATATGTGTAAAAGGCACTATTTAGTTTCCAGAGTCACATTTTCTTATTTATTACATTGAGTTATATTGTGTACCTTATTGGAGATAAGATGAAAATGACAGTACTTGTTTTGCATATATGAGTCCCTTGCAATAATCCATAGGCCTGAGTCCATGATTTGGGAACCACTGTCTTTGAACATTGAACTAGAGCAAGAAGAAGCCATAGAGATCATCCTATGGAACCCTTTCATTTTATAGAAGAAAAAACTGAGATACAGAGGAGAGGCAATGACTTGCCAAAGGTCACACAGCTAATTTGAGTGGCACAACTGGGATTAGAACCCAGATCTCCTGACTCCCAGTTCGAGACTATTCCTATTATACTATCTTGGCTCTGATAACACCTTAAGGATAAGACACTTGTTATCTTACCCCTTTTAGTCACTCTATCCCTATTTCAAAGCTAACACTTTCCTAAATTCTAATTCACAGTTTAAAATCTTTTTAATCTACTAAACACTGCATGAAACAATGTGAGGTGAAAGAAGGTAGAGTTTTTTTAGCCTGAAAGTAATTTCCTAATGGACAGTTATGGAAATCTATGCTAGTATTGCATTAAATGCTTTTCCTCTTTCCCAGAAGACTAATAAAAATATACTCAATTTTCAATTTTTAAAAATATCTGTGCTAACCTGAACCAGTGAAATGTCTGGCATCCTCTTTCAGAGTGGATGGGATGGGGGAATTGCTGCCCTCATCAGAAGCATGTTGTGTGACTCATGCCCATAATAGCAAACACTGAAAACAGGCTCAAATTCTTGCCAGGCCTTTACATTAGGAAAGCTAAGAAATACTGTAATAAAAATCACTGTGAAATCCCATTGCTAGAGAACTTTAGAGTTTACTCTGAAAAATATCAGAATGGAAGGAAATTCAGGTATTTTTTATTCCTACATCATAGATGTGTAAACTGAGGCCTAGAAGGTCTCTATTCAAGACCACATGGGTACTAAGGATTTTAACCCAGGTCTTCCAGGACAGTGGTTAAAGCAAAGGGACTGGAATCAGAAAGACCTGAGCTCAAATCCAGCTTTAGACACTTAATAGCTGTGTGACCCTGGGCAATTCACTTAAGCACTGTTTGCTTCAGTTTCTTCATCTGTAAAATGAGGATAATAATCAGGGTTGTTGTGAGGATAATATGAGAATATTAATATAGGGCTTCCTTCATAAATTTTAGCTATTAATATTATTATTGATTTTTTCCCCATTTTTCCCCTACCCGCCCTCCCAGAATAGCTGTCCCACAAGATATTGCTTCCTCCAATCTGCTCTCTCCCATATCTTCTCTCATAACCCCTTCCACTTTTCCATTAGAGGAAGGTGAATCTTTGTGTCCCAATGCCTGCACATCTTATCTCCCAATTACAAGCAAAAGAGTATTAATAATAGTATTTATATATATTTGAAACATTTAATCTTAAGACCTCGAATTTCAGATCCATTTCCTTCCTCTCTTGTCACCCATTCCCTCTTGAGAGATAAGTAATTCAGTATATGTTGTACATGTCTAGCTCTGCAAAACATTACCATCTAAATATATTGTACAAGGCTGCTTATAATTCCCTCCCACCCATCCCACCACCCACCTGATCCATTCCCAACTTGATCCTGTCCCTCTTCTATAGTGGGTACTTCCAACCTCCCCTCCCCGCAAGAATGCCCTCCCACCCATCATCCCTCCTCTCATCTGCCTTCCCCCTATTCTGCTGCAGGGTGAGATATCCCATTAAATATGCATGTTGTTCTCTCCCTGAAGCAAATTCAATGAGAATGTGGTTTTGCCTTTTTAGCCTTCCTATTCTTCCTCTCCCCTGCAGCCACTTCCCCTTGCCTCTTCTACATGAGATAGTTTACCCTACCCTGTCTCTCCCCACCTCCTCTTGCCACTTTCCTCTCTCACCTCATAATTTCACCCCTTAAGTATCATCCCTTCCCAACAAATTCAACCTATGCCCTCTATCCATGTATAACTGTAAACATATATACACCCATTCACATATGTATTCAAATGACCATACACCCTTCTTCCATTATTTTCATACTGAGAGGGGTTTCATCAGTCACAGTTATTGTTTTTCCATGTAGGAATGTAAATAGTTCAACTTTGATAAGTTCCTTTTGATTTCTTTTCCCTGATTACCTTCTCAGGCATCTCTTCCTTCTTGTGTCTGGATGTCAAATTTTCTATTCAATTCTGGTTTTTTCCTCAAGAATGCTTGAAAGTCCTCTATTCCACTGAATGACCATATTTTCCCCTGAAACAAAATACTCAGTTTTGCTGGGTAGGTGACCCTTGGGTTCATTCCCAGCTCTTTTGCCCTCTGGAATATCATATTCCATGCCCTTCGATCCCTCAGTGTAGAAGCTGCCAGGTCCTGGGCTATTCTGATTGTGTTTCCACAATATTGAAATTGTTTCTTCCTGGCTGCTTGTAGTATTTTCTCCTTGATCTGGGGATTCTGGAACCTGGCTATAATATTCCAGGGAGTTTTCTTTTTGGGATCTTTTTCAGGAGGTGATCTATGGAATCTTTCAACCTCTATTTTGCCCTCTGGATCTAAAACATCAGGGCAATTTTCCTTGAGGATTTCTTGAAGGGTGATTTCTAAGTTCTTTCTTTGATCATGGCTTTCAGGTAGTCCAATAATTTTTAAATTGTCTCTCCTGGATCTATTTTCCAGATCAGTGGTTTTTCCCATGAGATATTTCACATTGCCTTCTAATCTTTCATTTGTTTGGATCTGCTTAACAGCATCTTGATTTCTCATAAAATCATTAGCTTCCATTTGTTCCAGTCTAACTCTGAAGGAATGAATCTCCTCAGTGAGCTTTTGAGATTCTTTTTCCATCTGGCAAATTCGACTTTTTAAGGCATTCTTCTCCTCATTGCTCTTTTGGGCCTCCTTTGCCATTTGAGTTAGTCTATTTTTAAGGTGTTGTTTTCCTCAGTCAGGCTGTTGACCCTCATTTCATACTTTTCCTGCATCCCCCTCATTTCTCTTCCCAATTTTTCCTCCACTTCTCTTATTTGATTTTTAAAGTCCTTCTTAAGGTCCTCTATGGCCTGCAACCCACTCATATTTTCCTTTGGGGCTTTTAGAGCAGGACTTCTGACCTCACAGTCCTCCTCCCACTCTATGCTTCAATTCTCTTTGCCCCCCAAATAGGAGTCTAATGTTGCATTTTTCTGTTTAATTTGTTTCCTTTGCCTTGGCATGTTGCCACTTAATTACTTGACTTTTGGGCTTGTTGCCACAGTATGACACTGCCACCAGACAGGAGAGCTTTCATCCTGAACACATGGGGGGCCAACTTCCATTTCTGGCAAGCTGGAAACCTATCCACAACCTCCACCCCAGATCACAATCCAGATCCAGGGAGGTTAAGGCAAGAACAATTACTCCCCAAGACTGATCGCTGGATCTCCCTACAGTTCGCAGGCCAGCAGCTCGAGCTGCCACTGAAAACTGCAAAATGGCGTGTATCCTCAGTGGCTTCTAGCCCCCAGGGGAGGAAGCCGACACATTCCCCAAATACTGGTCCCAAAGTCCATAGGGCACTAACCTCTCACTTTGTCTTAGGCATGTCTGTGTTGATACTTCTGGAATCGCCACAGCAGCTGGTGTTCTGGGGTCCCTCCAGCAGGCTGCTGGCCTGGCCACCCTGGGGCTAAAACCGCAGCTCAGGCAGTCCTGGGCTTGGTTCTCCTCAGGCTGAGCGCTGTGCTGCCAGTTCCCAGAGCACTGTGCTGGTCCTTCCTGCAGGGCTGCTGGGTTGTCCTCAGCAGGAGGTTAGCTTCTCTGTGTCGTTCTGTGGGTGCTGGGGCTCCAGAAGTTGTTCAGAGTCCCCTTTTACATAGTTTGGAGGTAATCTGGGGGGAGAGTGCCTTGGACGTGCTGTTTCTACTCCGCCATCTTGGCTCTGCCAATATTATTATTGTTAACAATTTCAAATATAGTTTTCTTTCTACTACCCCAGGGTCATGACAATAGCCACTACCCCTTACATGGACATTCTTCCTCTCAGTGCCCTGACATCCAACAAACACACACACACACACACACACACACACACACACACACACACACACACACATACACACACACACACACTTTGAAGATTTAACTATGGTCACACGGTCTTCTCTTTCTATGTACTGTCATCCCTATATACCAGAAGAAATCAGTCCAAACCTTGTTGCTCATCATCTCTCTGTAAAACTTGTTCCCTATACTGCCCTTGACAGGCAGAAGTGACCTGATATGTGACCTGATGTTCTGTACTTGACCTTCAGAGTGGAAATGCTGTTGGATACCAGGTATTCATTAAATACAAAGGATTTGTTTAGGAAGATTTTAGAGCTAAGACATCAAATTTCATAAAGCCATTAAGACTAGTCTGTGTCAAGAGCAAGATTGTAGAAATTACAGTCTAACACAATCTAGCCCCCAAATAACCCCGCAAATGGATCTTAAATCATTTCTGTTGGCTTTTTAGAGGTTTGCAAAAATGTAAGACTGTAGGATCATGGGATCTAAAACTAGAAAAGCCTTAAGAGGTCATTTAGTTTTTCATCATCCTTTTCCAGATGAGATAGTTTATATAGAGATCATTGATTAAGTGCTCAGAGTGTGTTAGGTACTGTATTAAGTGCTATGGTTACCAAAGCAAAAGAGTAAAACAAAACAAAAATGGTATTTACTCTCAAGAAGCTTATGTTCTAATAGGGAAAGGCAAAACATAAATGGTAGATGGAAAGAGGGGAAGGAAGGAAAGAAGGAAGGAAGGAAGGAAGGAAGGAAGGAAGGAAGGAAGGAAGGAAGGAAGGAAGGAAGGAAGAGGAAGGAGGAAGGAAGGAAGGAAAGGAAGGAAGGAAGGAAGGAAGGAAGGAAGGAAGGAAGGAAGGAAGGAAGGAAGGAAGGAAGGAAGGAAGGAAGGAGGGAAGGAGGGAAGGAAGGAAGGAAGGAAGAAAGGAAGGAAGGAAGGAAGGAAGGAAGGAAGGAAGGAAGGAAGGAAGGAAGGAAGGAAGGAAGGAAAGGGAGGGAGGAAAGGAAGGAAAGAAGGAAGGAACAAAGGAAGGAAGGAAAAATGGAGGGAGAAAAAAGGGAGGGAGAAAAAAAGGAAGGAAGGAAGCAAGCAAGCAAGCTATGTTAGGACTAAGTGGTGGGTATAAAGGTGGAAAAGCAAGGATTGATAATCCTTGAATAAGCCTGGGGGTGGAGATAAGGAAACAAGAGATGAAAAGAGGTATAGTGACTTACCCAAAGTCAGGTAATAAGAAGTAAAATATTTAGTTTATTCATGTCATCTAACTCCAGTTACATTTTCCTCTTTTCTCTATAAAAGCGCAGATGACACACTCTTCCGTTTAACTACTTTCTTCATGTTGCCAAGGAATAAAAGGTATATGACCTACTATTGCCAGTCAGAGAAAGAATTAGGTTTGGTAAGGTCTAAGGAAAAGGAAAAGGAGAGCTTTCATATTCTATATGAAAGCATCCCTAAAGTATGAGTGATTTAATGCCCCTTGGCACTAATATAAATTGGTACATTATAAACTTTTTTTGCTGCTAGAATACCCAAATTATAAATGGAGATCAGATGTTTCATTCAGAGTCTGTCAAGTAATCTGAAAGCTTGTCAAGCTTGTCCATCTTAAGCCCTCCCTCAACAGTGGTAGCATTGTCTCATCCTCTACCCCTAAGAATCTTTTCCTTCCTAGATTGCTGTGGCCAATCTTAAGAATAATTTAAATTCAAAAAATATTTTTGGAAGGAAGTCCCTAGTTAGACTAGCCAATGGCTTATTGGAACCAATGACTGGAAAAAATTGGTTGATGAATTTTTGCTTAGAATAATGCATGATTTTTTTTCCTCTGCATGCTATTGCTAACATTCACATCATAGCACCTTTATCTTCTCATCCAGTAGTAGTTAATGACAATACCCAACTTGTGACAATATCAAAATTTGTTGATTTGCACTTTCATGCATCTTTCTATCCAAAACAAAGAGCAGAAGCAGCCCATTTCTTCTCACTGACCTATACATTTTTGCATGGGCTGATTGACCCATCCATGTGATAGGAGTGCCATTATTATACCCATTTTACAAATGAGAAAACTGAGGCTGAGAGAGGTTAAGTGACTTGTCTAGGGCTACAAAGCAAGTTAATATATAAACTAGGATTCAAATTCAGGTTTCCTTTACTCCAGCTCTAACATCATATTCACCATACCACTTAGCTACTCAATATAGGGTGTCTGTAAGGAACAAACATCCTGAGAGGAGGGGCTTCATGGATTGACCAGTCACCACTCGAGCATATAGTCTAGAATGGCTGACTCTGTCTTCATGGATATCTCGTTCTCCAGTAAGACTACTGGAGATGGGGAAGAGGATGAAAGAAACAATGGAGAACTAGGTCACTCACCTCTAACAATTGTCCAGAATGGTGAGCAAGCAGTCTGTCTGGTTGAATGAGCCTTCTGGGTAATCCAGAAACAGAAATGCTAGATGACAGGGTGATTACACAGATGAGTTAGCTCAAAATCCTACATGTACTCTTTCAGCTTCTCCACTAAATCATTCATCTCTTGTGGTGAGTGTCCTAAGTAGTCCCAGTTCTCTGAACTCAGATAAAATCTGTTCAACTGGACGTGTCTGTCATTCAGGTTACTATTCATGGTCAGGTCAGGTTAATAATGTAAAGGAAGCAAGCAGGATTATGCTGGAGTCAGATCCAACCAGCTTCCAAGAGTCAATTTTTAAATTTTCAGTGTGTTTTGCTCTCAGAAACTGGCAATCACTGCAAATCAGGGCTTGGTTGTCTAGACATTGGTAATAATGCAGAATAAACTTAAAAGTCCTGTGTGTCTTTTTTGGAAAGCTGGGTGTTAAACATTTACTATCACATCCCTAAATGAGAGGCACAGAAAGACAGCTTTCTCCAACTTCATAGATTTCTTTCCATGAACTAATCCTAATGTAGAAGGTGTCACTACACATGTATTTGCCATATAGCTGCATATTTCTGGTGTCCTCTATTCTAAAATTATCTTATAACTTTCAGAACTGTTTTCCTTCGGCGTTATGGTGCCTGAGGGCAGAAATCATGTATCTTCTGTGAGTTTTGTGTAAAATCTCTTGTTTTTGTGAGAGCTTGTTCTTTCAAGATGCTTTCAAGACAGGAAGAATAAGGTGGCAAAAGCACGAAGTATTTGTATCACATACCCAATATTGGTTAGTATGTAATGCATACCACTCATGTGGGTTATCTCAGTAACAGGCCAGAAAAACAAGCAGTGTTGTATAGTTGTTAGAGTGTGAACTTGAAATCAGGAAGACCTTGGTTTCCATCCTGCCTCTTACATTTACTAGATACATGACTATGGGCAAGTCCCTTAGACTCTCCAGGTCCCAGTCAGTTCCCTTCTCTGTAAAATGATGGGGTTGGACTGGATGTCCCCCAAGGTACCCTCCAGCTCTACATCTATATGAGTCTATGATCCTTTTGGGTGGTGGTCTCCATTCTCTCCATAGGAAGAGTCACATTCTAGAGACATATAACCTGGTAGGTTTATCAGTGCTTGACAGGTTCCAGAACCCTAAGATGAAGTGAAGAAAGGCTTATACCAGAGCCAGCTCTACATAGATGGAGATTATAAATGGCGCTGTCAGCAGGCATTTGTCCTATTTCTCTCCTGAGTTCCTGTAATGACAAATAGGGTTGGGAGGCTCAATTTGGTGCCAGGGTAAAGGCCAGGTATGCTTCTAAAAGTGGAAAATGCTTCACTATCTGGTTTCCCAAAGGCATGGGGTACCAGATTCACCCTGGGCTCTACCCAGTCCACAGGCTATTTACCAACAAGGGCTGTTCTTTTCTGCTGGGGAGCCTGGCACTATTTTTACATGTTTTCTCTTGTGCTCCTATTGTAGGGCAATCCTCTGTACTTCAAATCTGCCAGAAATGTTACAGTGAACATACTCAATGACCAGACTAAAGTTCTTACTCAGCTTATCACAGGTAAGGAAGGAAGTGTAACTACCAATCCATGGAAGGAAGTGGGCCTAGACCATCAAGCTATACTGCTAAGAGACCACAGTGTGAATTGTCTAAGTCAAACAGAGTATGTGCTTTAGAATGGTTCTCTCTACCGTAGCCATTGACCACATGACAGTTGTGTAGAAGGAGGCAACTCCCTAGTGTTTTCCATCATATTCCCAAAATGAAAACTGGGAATTGGTTCTTATTAGCAGTAACAATTGGAGTAATAAACACAGGACCATGGGGTAATGGTAATCATGCCAAATGATAGGTTCAGCTGGCCCATGCAATTTACACTCAGTAACAAGCAGGCAGCATTCTGCTAGGGTGTAGTGGAGGGAAGGAAAGAAAAGGAAGGGGAAACCACCTTGTTCTTCTAGTACAGAATTATACATCCAGGGAGAAAATGCCAACTGCTTATTTTGGGAATTGGGCAAAAAACACAGATGGAATTTCCATTTGGAAAAGTCATTTGTCCAAATGTCCCCAAACCTTACCCTGATGGAAACATCTGGAATTAACACAAATGAACCCAAGCTATAAGGAAATAGTTGCCTTTTATGTTGGTCAGATGCCCCTCTACCACTGGAAGAGAAATCCGTTTCCATCCATTATTTTATGCTTGGGGCTAAAATTTGGGAAAGTCATGGCCTGCAGGGGCAGTGTGTTTTAAGAACAGGGTATGTACAACACTTGCACCTTCCACAAACTGAGGAACTGAGGGATTGGCAGAATTGCTGAATGGCAGAGCCTGTAATCCATAAACATGTTGTTTCTGTGTTAGATTGGATTGTCAGCCTCGCTTATATAACATCTGGCTGGCAGTCACAATGCTAAATAATTAAATAAACAGCTTCAGTAAGCAGTGATTTAAGCGTGTGTGTGAAAATTGCCTCAAGGAGAGAAATAAATCCAACCTCTAGCTCCCAGATTCCCACATTTGAAGGGGAGTTGTTTAGCCTGTTGATCATTTGCCACTTATTTGCAATGGAATATTTGGTTTCCTCGAATGAGCCAGCTTTGATAAAGCTGGGACTGCCCAAACCACTGCAGTTCAGCCAAACAGAGCCACCTATTTCTCTCTCTCTCTCCCTCCCTCCCTCTCTCTCTCTCTTCCTCCCTCCCTCCCTCCCTCCCTCTCTCTCCCTTACCCTCACCCTAGCACCCCTCCAGGTGAGAAGTTAGAGATGGCTTAGATTCAAATGAACCTCACAAGATGCTTGTTGGCCAGAAAGCCCAACTCCAGCATGAACCTTTCTAGCTGTCTTCTGGGAAAGCTGATGGATAGGATCCTGATTTGGCTCTAGATGAAAACAAATGAGCAAACCCAACGCTCCAATCTAACCACACTTCCCTCCTCTATTATTACACACAGAGAGCCAGCCAGGCTAGAGATTTCCCATAGACAATCCCTATGACTTCCTGTTGTTATAAGATGCTCCCTATCTGAGACAGTAGGGACATGGTAAGGGCACAGGATTTAGAACTGGAATTTCTGGAGTCAGAAGCTCTAGAACTAAACCCTGCTTCTGCAAATTACTTCTGTGCCTTAGGCAAGTCACCTTCTCTTTCATGGCCTCTTTTTCCTCCTGTGAGATGTAAAGGTTATCAGTCACTTGAATTAAAACATCTCAGAAGACTCTTCCAACTTTCACACTTGATAAGCCTAGCCTAGGCTATCAGATCACTACTTTCTTCTAAAGAGAGAGATTTGACCTGGCCAGGTAGGCAGATTATTGACAGTCCCCAAACTACAGATGTATTGCACAAGTCAAATATTCAGAACTTGGAAACACATATTTTTCCCATAGTGTTATGAATGACAAATAAGTTGCCATGCTAGCCCACAGTGACAAATCTTAACTCAGAACAAAGCTAAAATCTGAAATTAATAGTAGCTCAAAGCCTAGAATCCCTACCAAGCACGAAGGGAGATTTTCTTGAGGAAGGGGCTATTTAGGAGATGGTGCTAGTGATAGTGGAGTGAGTGTGGGCAGCTGTTTTCCACATGTATAGGCCCTTTTTAAGTCTAGTGTTGACAAGCTGGAGCCTGCAGATCAGGATTCTACTTACTTCCTTCATGAGATATTCATTCTGATGCTTAGGGAGCTCTTTCAGGATTCAGGCATGCATAAACAGCCAACTTTACCTGGCCCCTTAGAATGCTGATTTCCTAGTCCCAATGTGGAACTTAGACATGGAGTTAAACCCAGAGAATATTCTTTCTCCTGGGCATTCTTCCATTCCCTTTGCCTTTCCCTCTAGATTCCATCTTTAAAATTCCAGCCATGTCTAGATCAACTGGGGACGTTTGGCAGCTGTGAGTGAAGCAGACAAAAGGACAAGCCTTCCATATTATTGAGCCAGAAGCTACACTGCACGATCTCAGCCAATGCTGCCAAGTGCTGAGCTTTAAACACCCAGATAGTGCTGGCCCTTGGTAAATTCCATTGTGTGTTCTGGAAAGCCCTTAAAAGGAAGATAACTTAATTGTGTCGTGCACTCTGAGTTCAGTGAAATAATTTAGGGTTTTTCTCCTCTGATTATCAGGCATCAAGTTAAACACAGTTTTGGGTTCAGAATTAGCTCAAGGGCTTATACCCAGAATGCTATCTCCACAGGGATTAAATTTGTTCTTTGGGATAGTCAGGGACTAGTCTTTTGCCTTCTGAATTAAATAGGTATGGGGGAGAGGGAGGAATGCAGTATTAAACTCCTCCTACCTTTGCAAGAGCAAAGATAATGTGCAACTTCAGAGTACCTAGACAGTCTGTTTAAGGAGAAATGGGGATGAGAGTGGAGGGTGGGAGAAATCCATGATTGCAGTTTCCTTTGAGAGCTGGAGATTTAAGTCTAAGCCACTGTTTCTATAGTGATGGCAATGTGGTTTAGTGGAATGTGTACTGGAACTGGGAATCCAGATCCCTAGGCTATGGGCATTGCTCTGTCACTAATTCATTCTGTTACCTTTAGCAAGTTAGTGTCCCTCTCTGGGCTTCACCTTTTCATATTTAAGATATCAGTCTAAGGCCCACTCCAGCTGTAAAATTGTCACCTTTTTTCTCCCATTTCTATGCTGTTTCCTCTTTGCTCTGATAGTTGGCCCTGATCTTAAGGGACCCAAACCATATAGTGAAAGACTTGTTTTGATTTCTTATTGGACACAGAGGCCAAGTATGCAAAATGAGCTGATTATATGAAGGAACCACCCTAACTGGGGCCCTTCATTTATCTACACAGAATAGGTCTTTTGGACAAAATAGAACTGGCTTCAGGTAACAATAAGCCAGAGTAAATTCCCTATGTAGCCAAGTAATTCCAAGGTTTTAAGTGCTGCCCATGTAGGTAGGCCCTGAACTGACTCTAAAGGTAGCTCAGGTGTTACTATTCCAATATATTTCTACTCCAGGACTTTAATGAGTTTACATGACCTGAAAGAGTGAAAAAAAGATTCTTAAAGTGCCTGATGTTCAGACCCCGGACTGAATCAGAGAGTGTTAGGATCAGAGGAAATCTTAAATGGTGGCTTTATCTACCACCCTGTTGCCAGGCCATACAAAGAGAAAAATCTGTATTGTTTTTAAAGATTCTAGGGAGGAGGTTACATAACTTCCCTCAGTTACCAAGTTCAATATTTAATATCCTGGAAATTGGCTTACATCTGTGCACAGATTTTTATTCTAACATATAAGGTATGGTTGTAAAATATTGTAAATGGGGTTTTTTGGTTTTGTTTTTTTTGTTTTTTTTCCCCTGTGGCTTATGGGAATCATTACTCGATAGAGCTCGTTAGCTTCCCAGATATTTTCTTGACTTTTTCTTTTTAATGAAAAGACAACTTTATTTGATATATAATCCTAATTTCTTTTTCTTCTCTTTCTGCTTCATATACCTAATCTAGGTCCCAAAGCAGTAGAAGCGTACGGCAAAAAATTTGAGGTGAAAACCGTCGATGGAAAATTGTTGTTTTCTGCAGATGACAATGAAGTGGTTGTCGGAGCAGAAAGATTAAGAGTCTTAGGTAAGGGATCTTATCATTGACTAAAATGGTGTGTGATCTTTCTATGCACTTTTAAAATGGAAAGGAAGAGAGAGAAAAATGAGGTTTGGACTATCTCATTAAGGAAAGCCAGGGAAATCTCTGCAGTACCAAGGTATCAGACAATATTTCCTGGGTTGAGTGTGCAAAATAAGGAAGTAAAACTAGACAATTTAGGAGTGGCTAGGTGGCACAGTGAATAGAGCACCATCCTGGAGTCAGGAGGACCTGAGTTCAAATCCAGCCTCAGACACTTAACATTTACTATCTGTGTGACCTTGGGAAAGTCACTTAACCCCAATTGCCCTCCAAAAAAACAAAAAAATAAAAACTATTAAAAAAAAAAACTAGACACTTTGGCATAATGGGAAGAACATTTGTTCTTGATACATGGAACCCAGGTTTTTACTTGCCATGTGATTGTAGATAATTCAAATATCTATCTCTAAGCCTTAGTTTCCTCATCTATACAGTGAGGTGAGTTGGATGGCATGATGTCTAAAATCCTGTTAGTCTTTATTTATACTAAGCCATGAAGGATAGTTTAATTTTTAGCTGGTATAGAGGAGAGTAGGATATAAAGAGGTATATCATAATACAATTAAAAGAGTACCTGAGGGGAAGTCAAAAGACCTGAGTACAAACATGACCTACGTGACAATGACGTTGAGTTGGTTACTTAATTTCTCTACATTTTCCTTATCTGTAAAATGAAGGGGTTGGACAAGAAGGTATCTTCCAGCTCTAATCAATTGATCAATAAACCAATAATAACTCATTAAAAATTTACTCTGTGCCAAGCACCATAGTAGGCACTGGAGATACCAAGATAATAATGAAGCAGTTAGTCCCTGCATACAAGTAGCTTACATCCTATTGGGAGACAGTAGGTGCATATTTTAGAACATCCATTCCAAATCTAAACTTCCAACTTCCAGTTCCATTGGCAGGCAAGATACCTAGAGGATAGCTGAACATTTCTCTTCCTATCCCCATACCCCACCATTTCTAGAAATAGTCCTAAGATCCTGAGGTCTCTGGAATAGTCTCTTATGAGCCCCCATTGGTGTGCTTTTCATTAATTATCAGCCAATAGTCACAATTAGCTTTTTTTTTTATTTGAAAGAGAATTTTATTATCAGTACAGTTGAAAATGACAATGCACAAAAGCACAAGAGGCTATTGTCCTGGGGCGGCTAGGTGGCACAGTGAGTAGAGCACCGGCCCTGGAGTCAGAAGGACCTGAGTTCGGATTCGACCTCAGACACTTAACGTACACACAAAAACCTAGCCGTGTGACCTTGGGCAAGTTACTTAACCCCAATTGCCCTCCAAAAAGAAAAAAAAAAAAAGAGGCTATTTTCCTGGAGGTTCTCACTTCCCTCCCACTCGGAATGCCAGGGAGAAAACAGTTGAAGAAAACATGCAATCACAAACAATGATCAACTCTAAAGACTAGAGGTTTGGTCCAAAAGAACCCAACATAATTAATCCAATGACTGTGAACAGCTTCGCCGAGTAAGATTAAGATATTGCAATCCTAGTGTTTCATTGGGCTTCCCCCTTCAGTGCACCAGGGAGGCCTGCTTGAGGGAGATAAGGACCGAGGGCATGCGGGACACATCCTTGTCCTGCTTGCTAGACTTGGGGTTAAAGTCACACAGCCGAGCCACGAGTTCCCACTCAGTGCCAGGAGAAGAGTCTTCTATGAAGCGTGGAGTGGAATAATAGACAAACTGAGACCACTGAGGCAAGAAAAAGAAAAAAATTTATTACGAGTTCGAACCCGGGACCAACCATACATTTTAGATGGAGGACCCCGAGTGTCTCCTCGGGTGTTTTTTTATACAATTATGAGGGGAAAGCAGGAAGTACTGAGCTCACTGATTGGCTTAGTGAGTTCAGCTAATTCTTAGAGACAAGGAGTTGGCGGGAAATGATTGGCTAGCAGACTTAGTTGAGTCTTGGAGATAGAGGCTTGATGCCAACTTCATGGGCTATAGGGGAGGGGTGAGAGCAAACAGGTGAAGCGTGGATAGCAGTTGAGGCAGTTGACTCAGTTCCCGAATCTTATAGGTCAACATGACATTGTGGTTAGGGTTGGGAAAGCATGCATTCTTCAAGAAAAAACAAGGTTATTCTATAATCTCCTGAGGTTTGGCCCTATTTCATATTTGGCTCCATTTCATTCAACATCATTTACAAAAGCTTCTTCAGCTGCCCTGTTATTTACTTTTGTTTTCTGTAGCTGTTCATCTTGCCTTGCATACCATTCTTCCAACTCTTTTATTGCTTTTTCTTTCCATTCTGCTTCCTGCTTTTGAGAATTAGCATCGAGGACTTCCAGACGTTTCATTTGTTCTTCTCTCCATTTACGGATACTCTCTGGTTCTGACTGTAATCGATCCACTTGTGAAATAGCTGCGTAACTATCAGTTGGACCATTACTCTCCTGGTAGTATTC
This sequence comes from Gymnobelideus leadbeateri, assembly GCA_011680675.1. Taxonomy (NCBI): domain Eukaryota; kingdom Metazoa; phylum Chordata; class Mammalia; order Diprotodontia; family Petauridae; genus Gymnobelideus; species Gymnobelideus leadbeateri. The sequence continues at coordinate 58,488 of WOXC01005487.1, forward strand.
TCCATTCATCACTCCATCAATAGCATCCGGGCCCCCAGGGGGTTCTCCTTGCAGGGAGGCGGGCACACTGTCGCTGTCGAGGATGCTGAAGCCCTCGTCGTTCTCGATGCCCGCGATCTTGCTCTCCTGCTGGGCTAGGAAGGCCACGGCCGGATCTTCCTCGCTGCTCCAGCCGCTCACCACCCCGTTACCCACTGCAGGACCCCCCGGGGCAGGGGCAGCACCAAACGGGTCTACCTCAGCCATGGCGCACAGGGCCGGAGCGAGCGGGCAGGGAGCAGGACCAGGGGAGGGAAGGCAGGCAGGGACGGAGGTCAGCGGCCACTATGGTGCTGGTGGTGGTAGTGGGGGGCGAGCAACACAATTAGATTTTTTGAAAAGACATTTCTAATGTGCTATAGTAAAAGCAGCTGGTGCAAAAGACTCCTTGTCAGAAGTCTGAGGGATATTCCCTCGTGGGTATGCACAAGTTCATGCAAAGAGTGGGCTCAGAGAGCACGGTAGTGGTGAGGAACACATATAGTGTACACGTGTGGCAAAGGGGTAACTTATCACTCCTCATCACTCCTTTTTTTGCCTCCATAGCCAATATTCTATTCTAGTTCAATGGGACACATGCCTTGAAGCTCCTTGAAGCATGAGTAATGACAAATCTGACCTCAAGTGACCATCTAGCCAGCACTTTGATTTATATACTTACTAGAGAATCATCATACCAAAATGGCCCTGCTGGTGAGGGCTGAAGGAGAGGGGAGGAAAAGGAAGTAGAGTGGCAAGAATACTGGACTGAGTCATAGACCAAAGCTTAAATACTGCCTCCTGTTATCTCTAGATGTTCCTTTTTTTGTTTTTGTTTTTACCCTGAGAGGAGGGAAGGCAAGGCAATTGGGGTTAAGCGACTTGCCCAAGGTCACACAGCTAGTAAGTGTGTCAAGTGTCTGAGGCTCGATTTGAACTTAGTTCCTCCTGACTCCAGGGCCAGTGCTCTATTCACTATGCTACCTAGCTGCCCCTATCTCTATGCAATCTTGATTGAATTCTTTCATCCTGTGAATCTCATTTTCCATCACTTTATAATAAGAACAGTGGATTAAATATCTTTAGAACTCTTTTTGGGTGGGACATCTTTTGCTCTGTGTCCTCTTCAATGTCCTCTGACATTCTGTGTTCTGAGGTCCTTTCTAGTCCTGAACATTGAAGTCAGAGATCTGGGTCAAATCCTAGTTCTGCAACTTCCTATCTGTCATTGGACAAGTCATGTAACTGTCTGGCCCTCACTTTGTTCCCTTATTTATGAAATGAAGGTGTTAAACTTCAATTTATAATATGGTAAATATTGTTAGGTATAACCCACATGAACAAAACCTCTTAGGTGTTAGGGGGAGGGGATCCTCAATAATTTTTAAAAGTGTAAAGGGGTCCTGAGATCAAAAATTTGAGAACCACAACTCTAAGATTATAACTTTAAAACAGTGACAGATTTAAGTTGATGGAGGGAAATTCTATAACCAGTATTTCCCTACAGATTTAAAAAAAAATCTATCTCCCTGTCTCTCTCTTTGTCTCTGTCCCTCTTTCCCCTCTTCCATATGTGTGTTTATGTGTGTAAGTGTGATATATACATGTGTATATATGTGTATGTATACACGTATATATGTATATATTTATTTATATATATATCTCTGTGTAAACATATAAGCATATGTTTATAAATGCAAATGTAATATAATATATAAATATGTATAGATGTATGTGTGTATAGATGTAAGCACAGCCTCAAAGGTAGCTTTGCTTGGGGTCAGATATGATCTGTGTAGGGAAAGGAAAAGTGTGCTAGTGCTTTCCAGGCTATTTTTGGCCATAAGATAAATGAAGAAAATCAGATTTCCCCTTCCCCTGCCTATTGGAATAAATCCTTTACTTGCACTAAAATCATCCTACAGGGGGAAAAAATGATGGTACTTTTAGCAAAACAGTTTTGCACAAACTGATTTTACCACTTGCCATTAGTTACTGTGGAATGTTATGAGTCACAAGCTAGCTTTAAGGTCTGACTTTGAAAAGCATAAGGATAATTTGGGGTGTTCAAAGGCATGGGTTTTATCACTGTTTAAATGATCCTGCTATGATATATTTTTTTTGAAATGCCCTCCCCTACATACACAATTATTTATGCTGATGTCTTGAAGCCAATATGAATTTCTTGCCTCTGCTGCTGCTTTTTTTTTAATCTCAGCCTTACATTTATTGAGGTTTTTCTTTCAGATTCAGAGCTTTGGGAACATCTGCCTCTGCCAATGTTGAAGAACATTTACTTTTTACTCAGGAATGGGGAAATGAAACTCTGTGATAAATATCCCTGCCATTACCCAAGCTTCTAGGACTTGAAACAGACCACTTCACCAATCTCATACTCACACAAGTCAATGAAATGCCTATAACCTGTGGCTGAATGAGCTCCCAGGCACATGTTCCTTCAGTGAGTGGAGGTTAGGATGGGATGCCTCTTAGGTAGTTTTATTTTCAGGTAAATGAAAAGCTTTTATCTGCCAGTCAATAAATCATACAAACTCTAGGGAAATTTCAAATTCTCACCAATGGTAAGATGTCTTAGTCCAGGGATGTGAACCTTCTTAGGGTTTAAATGAATGTTTATAAAAGTCATTCAGTTCATTTCATTCCTTAATTATTGGGATGAATTATTTGATAATGAGGCAACTTGGGAGAAGGAAGGGAAGAATGGACAGTTCAGATTTAAACATGTTAATGCCCATTTTGCAGGGCTTTGGTACCTGACGGTGGCATGAGTTCTTAAGGCAATAGTATGATTGTGGGGGAGTTGGCAGCAACTGGTGAATATGTATTTGTTCTGGGAAGCTGACTGGGGTAAAATGTCATCCAACTGCATGCCACTAGTTATTATTGTTCATGGTATTTCAGAGAGTACCAAAGGAAAAGGAACATAGCCTTGAAAAAATAGAGAACAAAATGGAGAATGAAATATAACACTGCTTGTTCTGCACCCTACTAATCCTTCTCCTCCATCAATAAAGGATTAATTATTCAAAGTTCTTCTAAGATCTAAATTAGTTTGGTGGTGTTGGCACAAGAGAAAAGGGAAAGTTTGTAAATCTGCTAGTCTTTTTCTTTTCCAATCCATCGTCCACACAGCAGACATAGCTGCTAATGTGCACGTCCTCCCATATTACTCTGTGGTTCCCTGTTGCTTATAGGATAAAATACACAAGCCCTTAGAAGAGGATTTGTTGTTGTGGTTGAGTCATTTCAGTCATCTGCAAAGTCCATGGGGTTTTCTTTGCAAAGACACTGAAGTGCTTTACTGTTTCCTTCTTCAGTGGCAAATACTGGTCACACAGGTAGGAAGTGTCTGAGGTCACTGCCTCTGGGCAGCCTGACCATCAACCAGCTTGAGGGACTTCAGATCACTGGCAACTGTGGCAGTTTCCAGAATTATCAACCCATAAATGGCAAGGGCAAAGTGAGAGGTCAGTTCAGTGTGGACTTTAGGACCTGGGAATTCGGAGTACAATCTGGCCTTTCCCCCCAGGGTGAGAAGCCTCTGAGGTGCCTCAGCCATGCAGCCACTACCTTGTGGCTGCTTCAGAACTCCTGGTCTGCAGATTGTAGGGGGATCAAGCGGCCAATCTGAGGGGTAATCGGTCTTGCTTTAACCTGCTTGGATCAGGATTGTGGTCTAGGGTGGAGGTCCTAGGTATGTGAACAGTCTGCCAGAGTCTGTGGAGGCTTCAGAGGGCATGCAACTAATACCTCCAGTAGCTTCAAAAACCCCAGCATTTGGAATAAAGCTCCTGTTTCTGGTAGCAGAGTTCCACTGTGGCAAAAGGCTCAAAAGTCAAGTAATTGAGTGAAAACATGAGGAAGCAAAGGAAACAGAGCAATCCAACTTTACACTCCTATTTTAGGGACAAAAAGGATCAAAGCATGGAACAGGAGGAAGACATTGAAGTCAGAACTCTTGCACTAAAAGCTTCCAAGAAAAATGAGCTGGTTGCAGGCCATAGAGGAGCTTAAAAATGATTTTGAAAATCAAATAAGAGAAGTGGAGGAAAAAATTTGGAAGAGAAATAAGAACAATGGAAGAAAATTATGAAATGAGTCAACAACCTGACTGAATAAAATAACACCTTAAAAATAGACTAACTCAAAGGTTGGGGGGCGGAGCCAAGATGGCGGAGTAGAAACAGCTCGTCCAAGCCTCTCTGCCCCCAGATTCTCCACAAACTATGTAGAAAAGGACTCTGAAAATCTTCTGGAGCCCCAGCACCCACAGAACGACACAAAGAAGCTAACCTCCCGCTGAGGACAGCCCAGCAGCCCTGCAGGAAGGACCAGCGCAGTGGTCTGGGAGCCGGCAGAGCGCAGGAGCTGAGCCGAGCCCAGGTCCACGTGAGCCGAGGTTTTAGCCCCAGGGCGGCAGGGCCAGCAGCCAGCTGGAGGAACCCCAGAACACCAGGAACTGTGGAGACGCCAGAATTATCAACATAGACTTGCCTAGGACAAAGTAAGAGGTTAGTGTCCTATGGACTTTGGGACCTGTATTTGGGGAGTGCGTCAGCTCCCTCCCCTGGGGGCTAGAAGCCGCTGAGGAGACACGCCATTTTGTAGTTTTCATAGGCATTTCCGGCTCCCAGCCTACAAATCGTGGGGAGATCCAGCGATCAGTCTTGGGGGGTAATCGCTCTTTCTTTAACCTCCCTGGATCTGGATTGTGATCTAGGGTGGAAGTCGTGGGTGGGTTTACAGCTTGCCAGAAACGGAAGTTGCCCCCCACACGTTCGGGAAGAAAATTCCTCTATCTGGCCTTAAAGCCATAGTGTGGCAACAAGCCCAAAAGTCAAGCAATTAAGTGGCAACATGCCAAGGCAAAGGAAACAGAAAAATGCAACCCTAGACTCCTATTTTGGGGGCATAGAGCGGGAAAGGACTGTGAGGTCAGAAGTCCTGCTCCAAAAGCCCCAGGGGAAAACATGAGCAGGTTGCAGGCCATAGAGGACCTTAAGAAGGACTTTAAAAATCAAATAAGAGAAGTGGAGGAAAAATTAGAAAGAGAAATGAGAAGGATGCAGGAAAAGTATGCAATGAGGGTCAACAGCCTGACTGAGGAAAACAACACCTTAAAAAATAGACTAGCTCAAATAGCAAAGGAGGCCCAAAAGGGCAATGAGGAGAAGAATGCCTTAAAAAGTCGAATTTGCCAGATGGAAAAAGAATCTCAAAAGTTCACTGAGGAGATCCATTCCTTCACAGTTAGACTGGAGCAAATGGAAGCTAATGACTTTATGAGAAATCAAGATGCTGTTAAGCAGATCCAAACAAATGAAAGATTAGAAGGCAATGTGAAATATCTCATAGGAAAAACCACTGACCTGGAAAATAGATCCAGGAGAGACAATTTAAAAATTATTGGACTACCTGAAAGCCATGATCAAAGAAAGAACCTAGAAATCACCCTTCAAGAAATTCTCAAGGAAACTGCCCTGATGTTTTAGATCCAGAGGGCAAAATAGAGGTTGAAAGAATCCACAGATCACCTCCTGAAAAAGATCCCAAAAAGAAAACTCCCAGGAATATTATAGCCAGGTTCCAGAATCCCCAGATCAAAGAGAAAATACTACAAGCAGCCAAGAAGAAACAATTTCAATATTGTGGAAACACAATCAGAATAGCCCAGGACCTGGCAGCTTCTACACTGAGGGATCAAAGGGCATGGAATATGATATTCCAGAGGGCAAAAGAACTGGGAATGAACCCAAGGGTCACCTACCCAGCAAAACTGAGTATTTTGTTTCAGGGGAAAATATGGTCATTCAGTGGAATAGAGGACTTTCAAGCATTCTTGAGGAAAAAACCAGAGTTGAATAGAAAATTTGACATCCAGACGCAAGAAGTAAGAGATGCCTGAGAAGGTAATCAGGGAAAAGAAATCAAAAGGAACTTATCAAAGTTGAACTATTTACATTCCTATATGGAAAAGCAATATCTGTGACTGATGATATCTTTCCCACTATGAAAATAATGGAAGAAGGGGGTGTGGTCATACAAATACATATGTGAATGTGTGTGTATATGGTTACAGTTATATATGGATAGAGGGCATAGGTTGATTTTGTTGGGAAGGGAGAGTACTCAAGGGATGGAATTATGAGGTGAGAGAGGAAAGTGGCAAGAGGAGATGGGGAGAGACATGGTAGGGTAAACTATCTCATGTAGGGGAAGTGGTTGCAAAGGAGGGGGAGAATAAGGAAGGCTAGAAAGGCAAAACCACATTCACATTGAATTTGGTTCAGGGAGAAAATGACATACATACTAAATGGGATATCTCAACCTGCAGCAGGATAGGGGGAAGGGGGATGAGAGGAGGGATGATGGATGGGAGGGCATCCTTGGGGTGAGGGGAGGTTGGAAGTACCCACTATAGAAGAGGGACAGGATCATGTAGGGAATGGACCAGGTAGGGGGTGGGATGAGTGGGAGGGAATTATAAGCAGCCTTGTACAATATATCTACTATGATAATGTTTTGCATAGCTAGACATGTATAACATATACTGAATTACTTATATCCCAAGAAGGAATGGGTGACAAGGGAGGAAGGAAATGGATCTGAAATTCAAGGTCGTAACATTAAATGTTTCAAATATATATAAATACTATTATTAATACTCTTTTGCCTATAATTGGGAGATAAGATGTGCAGGCATTGGGACACAAAGATTCATCTTCCTCTAATGGAAAAGTCGAAGGGGGTATGGGAAAAGGTATGGGAGAGAGCAGATTGGAGGAAGCGATATCTTGTGGGACTGCTATTCTGGGAGGCTGGGTAGGGGAATAATGGGGGGAAAATGATTGTAACTCAAAATCTGGCGGAAATGAATGATGTAAAACAGAAGTTAATAAAGTATTTGTTTAAAAAAAAATAGACTAACTCAGATGGCAAAAGAGGCTCAAAAAGTCAATGAGGAGAAGAATGCCTTAAAAAGCCAAATTTGCCATATGGAATAAGAATCTCACAAGCTCACTGAAGAGAATCATTCCTTCAGAATTAGATTAGAGGAAATGGACTAGTGACTTTATGAGGAATCAAGATACTATCAAACAGATCCAAACAAATGAAAAAAAAAGAAGGCAATGTGAAATATCTCATTGAAAAAAACCACCGACCTGGAAAATAGATCCAGGAGAGATAATTTAAAAAATTATCAGACTACCTGAAAGCCATGATAAAAAAAAAAGAACCTAGAAATCATCCTTCAAGAAATTCTCAAGGAAAATTGCCCTGATGTTTTAGAACCAGAGGGCAAAATAGAGATTAAAAGAATTCACCGATCACCTCTTGAAAAAGATCTCAAAAAGAAAACTCCTAGGAATATTATAGCCAAGTTCTAGAGTTCCTAGTTCAAGGAGAATATATTACAAACATCAAAGAAGAAACAATTTGAATATTGTAGAAACACAATCAGGATAACACAGGATTTGGCAGCTTCTACATTGAGGGATCAAAGGGCTTGGAGTATGATATTCCAGAGATCAAAGGGGCTGGGATTAAAACCAAGAATCACCTACCCAGCAAAACTGAGTATCACATTCCAGGGGAAAATATGCTTATTCAGTGGAATAGAGGACTTTCAAGCATTGTTGATAAAAAAAAAACAGAGTTGAATAGAAAATTTGACATTCAGATACAAGAAGCAAGAGATGCTTGAGAATGTAAACGGGGGGGGGGGAATCATAAGAAATTTATCAAAGTTGAACTACTTATATTCCTACATGGAAAAATGATAATTGTAACTTAGGAAACATTTCTCAGTATGAGAATAGAAATGTGTGTATGTATATATACATATATGTATATATACATACATATATGTCTATATATGAGGATATATGGACATATGAATACATATGTGAGTGTGTGTATATATGTGTACAGGTGTACATAGACAGAGAGCACAGGACCAATTGAATAGAAAGGGATGATACTTAAAAGGTGAAATTAAGAGGTTAGAGAGGAATATAATGAGAGGAGATGGGGAGAGACAGAATGAGGGAAATTATGTCATAGAAAAGAGTCAAGGGGAAATTGTTACAATGGAGGGGAAGAACAGGAAGGCAAAAGGGAATGAGTTAACCTTATTCTCATTGAATTTGGCTTAGGGAGAGAATGACATACACACTAAATAGGGTATCTCACCCTATAGGAGAGTAGAGGGGAAGGGGAAGAGAAGGGGGATAATGGAGGGGAGGACAGGCTGGGGGGAAGGGAAGTTGGAAGCACCCACTTTTGAAAAGGGACAGGATCAAAGTAGAGAATAGAACAATATATCCACTATGGAAATGTTTTGCATAGCTACACTTGTACACCCTATATGGAATTGCTCATGTTCCCAGGGAGCATGGGTAATGAGGAAGGAAGAGAAAGAATCTGGAATCCAAAGTTTTAAATTCAAATGTTTAAAAAGATATACATATTATTATTATATTTTACATGTAACTGGGAAATGAGATATGCAAGCACTGGGGCATAGAGATCCACTGTGCCCTACTGGAAAGTTGAAGGGGGGAATGGGGGAAGATACGGGAGAGAGCAGATTGGGGGAGGGGATATTCAGTGGGAATGCTGTTTTTGGGTGGTGGGTAGGGAAAGTGGGGAGAAAATTTGTAACTCAAAATCTTGTGCAAATGAATAATATAAACCAAAAAAATAAAAAAGAGAGAAAAATAAATAAATAAAATAAAATGATAGGTATTATTGTAATGTCCTCTCATCTTGACATTCCATTTTTTTTACCTTCTTTGCATAGCAATGCATTCCTCCTGTCATCTCTGCCTTTCAGAATCTTTGTTTTCTAATCAAATGCCTCCTCTAAGAAGCTGCCATGGTATTTTCAGTAGTTATCACATCCTACCTGTCACCCTCCCTCTCTCCCCATTATTTTGTCTTTATTTCTGTGTGTTTTTCCCTAACCAACCCCCCCCCACACACACACATATACACACCATCTCTTACCAGGAGAATGTTAAGCCCCTTCAGGATACATACTGTTTTAGATTTGTCTGTTTTTATAATGCCTAAGCACAGTACCTTGTATATAGTAAGTGCTTAAAAATGCTTGTTGAATTGCACTGAAATAAGAATACTATTCACCACAAAGCCCTTGAGGAATATTATCATTTTGGAAACACCTTCCTCCCCCAATTCACAGAATTCATTAAACTAATGGATATTTCAAGTGTCACTTCTATGCTGAATCCTAAGTCCATATGTAGAAGTTTGATTTTTTTTGCAAGGTACCTCCCATATTTGTAGCCACCAATTTGTAGGACATTCATTCTTCTCCAGCCACTAATTAAAACATATACATAGATACACACAGACACCACATATATATATATATATACACACACACACACACACACACACACACACACACACACATACACACACACACACTATACATTTATATACACTATATCTAGTATATGTGTGTGGATCTATCTATATATAATTTATTGTGTGTGGAAGGAAACAATGTGAGTTAAAGCTGGAAAGATAATGTGGTGCCAGATTATAGGTCTTGCGTACTAGGCAAAAGAGTTTAAATTTGGTTGGAAGGCAATAGTGAACCACTGAATACTTTTTTGGGTGGAAGAATATCATGTGGAAACATAATATGGGTAGGACAATCAAGGCTTTGCAACAGAGCATCAACATCTAGAGAGTTCTAAAGGCATTTGCACTCCCTTCTGCAGGGAAAAAATAACTTGCATTAGAACTTATTTAATATGAATAATTAATTAAAATAGGAAAATTATGTATAGGACATTTCCTTATCCATGTGGATACACCACAGCTAAGATACCCCATCCAGCATTGTTCAATGCAACCTGGCTGCAGCATTCCCAGTGGTGGTCTCACAGTATCCTGTAATATCTCATCCAAGTATTTGAGGTTCCTTTCCACCCACCTCTACCACATTTTTCTACTTATCTAAATTTGACTTAAAATTTTCAATTAGTCAGAAAACATTTATTAAAAGCATTTGTTAATATGTGCCAGTCTCTGTACAGGGAACTGGGCATTTTTTTCTGGGGGTGGCTAGATCAGTCATTTCATTGGTATAAGGAACTCTTTGATGAGAAAAATTTTCCTGCTAATGAAGATTGACACCTTCTGATACTTAGGGTATTTGAGTTACCTTAGACAGTGAGAGATAAAGTGATTTGGGTAAGGTGGAACTTGAATGAGATTATTTGTGGCCAGAGAAGTTTTCTGCCTTCTTCTAACTTTGGCCTTGGAACCTGGATCAAGCTCATATCTATGTAATTTCACATAACACCTTTTATTTCCTTTATAGCCGGATTTTCATTATTTGGGGTGGGAGAAGTAGAATTTCCAGTGTGAAAAACTGAAGCAGATACAGAGATGATCTGTAACTTACAGGGTTAGAGCATTCATTACTTAAGCACTGAGAAATTGTGACATATCTGGTCTTCCTGACTGAGACTGGCTCTCTTATCCATTAAAACAAGCTGCCTCTCTTTTATTCTTTAATTAGGGAAAAGGTGTTTTGTTTTGTTTTGTTTTTAATTCTATTCAGTAGTTTGACTAAATGGAGGATTACCTCATTATTCAGTCCCCATAATCCTCTAAGCTATGTTCCTATAGATGTCCACAGTATTGACTGAAACACTATGAAAGGTTATCAGCAAACCTACTATGCCAGAGCATTTCATTGCCTTTCTGTACTCATAATGATCTTTTGTACTACAGTTATCTATTCCTTTGGTATCCTTCCCCAGGAGACTATAAACGCCTTTGAGTATGGGGACCTTGTCCTATTGATCTTTGTTTTTCTTCCAGGGCTTAGTGGACAGTTAATTAATAGTAATAATTGCTATTATTAGTAAGTAATTACTCACCTTCATGTAGCCCTTTAGGATTGACAAAGCGTTTTCCTCAAGACGAGTTAAGTAGAAGACTATGCCAGTTTTTTAGATGAGGAAGCAAAGAGCTGAAGTGATTTACCCAATCACTCAGCAAGTAAAAGTCAGTTTTCTCATTATGTCAAGGTGTTTCTCTTGAACTTGTTACCTTCTGTGTAGAACGGGGGTGGGGGAACCTGTGACCTCAAGGGCACATGTGGCACTCTAGGTCTGCACTTGAGGACCTAGAGGGCCACATGTGGTCCCAAGACCACAGGTTCCCCATCTCTGGTATTGAGTAATGCTGTACTTTCTTTGACCTCTTTTAAGCTACAAGTTTATAGTACCAGAACCTTAAAGTGCTGGTATATGTAATGAGTACCATCTCCTGTGTAAGAGTACCATGATGGGGGTCATGTGCTTGTATAACCAATGTAAAGTGGTAATCTTTAAAAAGTGCTCAAGGTTACGGAATGAGTTGCTGTTATCACCTTAGAAATGCCCTTGGGAACCATAAAGTAGAGATAGAGCATTTTCTCTTATGTCTATACAACATGGATTAAAGATATGAATAGAAGCCCGGTATGGTGCCTTGAAAAAAGTAAGTGCTTGCTAAATATTTGTTGAAGTAAATGGAATTTTAAAAAATACTCATTTGGGTATTAAGTATGTTTTCATTCACTCCGTAAGAATGATTTTAAGTGCCTACTATATGCAAGGCACTCATCTAGGAGTGGGGGAGACACAAAGGTAATTATAAAATAGTCCCTACCTCACAGATGCCATAATTTATCAGATGAGTCTAACAGATAAAAAGTACAATCAATAACACAGCAATAGGGGGGTGGAGCCAAGATGGCGGAGTAGAAATAGCATTTCCAATGTGCTCTGCCCCACACAAATTTCAAACAATGTGAAAGGGGACTCCGAACAACTTCTGGAGCCACAGCACCCACAGAACAGCACAGAGAAGCTAACCTCCTGATGAGGACAGCCCAGCAGCCCTGCAGGGAACAGACAGCGCAGCGCTCTGAGAGCAGGCAGCACAGCACTCTGAGAGCAGGCAGCACAGCATGCTGGGAACCAACAGCACAGCTGTCATAGAGCAGAGCCCAGGTCCACGGTTTTAGCCCCAGGGCAGCCAGGCCTTCAGCCGGCTAGAGGGACCCCAGAACACCAGCAAGTGGGGCGATTCCAGAATTATCAGCACAGATATGCCTAGGACAAAGTGAGAAGTTAGTGCCCTATGGACTTTGGGACCAGTATTTGGGGAACTAGCAGCTTCCTCCCCTGGGGGCAAAAAGCTGCTGAAGAAACAGCTGCACAGAAGCCATTTTGCAGCCTCAGTAGTGGCTCTAGCTCCTGGTCTGTGAACTGTAGGGAGATCCAGCAATCAGTCTGGGGGTTAATCACTCTTGCTTTAAACTACCTGGATCTGGATTGTGGTCTGCGGGGGAAGTTTGGGGTGGGTATCCAATTTGCCAGAGTGGGTGGAGGCTTTACAGAGGCCACACAACTGGCAGAAGTTGTGAAGACCCCACATTTGAGCAGAAGCTCCCCTGTCTGGTGGCAGAGTCCTACTGTGGCAACAAGCCCAAAAATCAAGTAATTAAGTGGCAACATGCCTAGGCAAAAGAAACAAAATAAACAGAAAAGTTCAACATTGGACTCCTATTTTAAGGACAAAGAGGGTCAAAGCATGGAGGAGGACTGTGAGGTCAGAACTCCTGCACCAAAAGCCCCAAATGAAAATACAAACTGGCTATAGGCCATAGAGGACCTTAAGAAGGAGATAAGGGAAGTGGGGGAAAATTTGGGAAGAGAAATGAAAAAGATGCAAGAAAAGTATGAAATGACAGTCAACAGCCTGACTGAGGAAAATAACACCTTAAAAAATAGACTAACTCAAATGGCAAAAGAGGCTCAGAAAGGCAATGAGGAGAAGAATGCCTTAAAAAGTCAAATTTGCCAGATGGAAAAAGAATCTCAAAAGCTCACTAGAGATTCATTCCTTCAGAGTTAGACTGGAGCAAATGGAAGCTAGTGACTTTATGAGAAATCAAGATACTATTAAACAGATCCAAACAAATGAAAGAATAGAAGGCAATGTGAAATATCTCATGGGAAAAAACATTGACCTGGAAAATAGATCCAGGAGAGATAATTTAAAAATTATTGGACTACCTGAAAGCCATGATCAAAGAAAGAACCTAGAAATCATCCTTAAAGAAATTCTGAAGGAAAACTGCCCTGATGTTTTAGACCCAGTGGGGGAAATAGAGGTTGAAAGAATCCACAGATCGCCTCCTGAAAAAGATCCCAAAAAGAAAACTCCTAGGAATAGTATAGCCAGGCTCCAGAACTCCCAGATCAAGGAGAAAATACTACAAGCAGCCAGGAAGAAACAATTTCAATATTGTGGAAACACAATCAGAATAGCCCAGGACCTGGCAGCTTCTACACTGAGGGATCAAAGAGCATGGAATATGATATTCCAGAGGGCAAAAGAGCTGGGAATGAACCCAAGGTCACCTACCCAGCAAAACTGAGTATCTTGTTTCAGGGGAAAATATGGTCATTCAGTGGAATAGAGGACTTTCAAGCATTCTTGATGAAAAAACCAGAGTTGAATAGAAAATTTGACATTCAGACGCAAGAAGCAAGAGATGCTTGAGAAGGCAATCAAGGAAAAGAAATCAAAAGGAACTTATCAAAGTTGGACTATTTACATTCCTACATGGAAAAACAATAACTGTGTTTGATGAAACCTTTCTCATTATGAAAATAATTGAAGAAGGGTACATGGCATATGTTCACAGGTATACATAGATAGAGGGCACAGGTTGAATTTGATGGGAAGGGATGATATTTTTTTTGGAGGGCAATTGGGGTTGGGTGACTTGCCTGGGGTCACACGGCTGGGTTTTTGTTTGTGTGTTGGGTGTCTGGGGCCAGATCTGAGCTCCGGTCCTTCTGGCTCTGGGGCCAGTGCTCTCCTCGTTGTGCCACCTAGCCACCCCAAGGAAGGGGTGATTCTTAAGGGGTGAAGTCAAGAGGTGAGAGAGGAAAGTGGCAAGAGGAGATGGAGAGAGACAGGGTAGGGTAAACTATCTCATGTAGAGGAGGCAAGGGGAAGTAGTTTCAGGGGAGGGGAAGAGCAAGAAGGCAAAAAGGCAAAAGCATATTCTCATTGAAGTTGGCTCAAGGAGAGAATCACATACATACTAAATGGAATATCTTACCCTCACTCACTCTCCTGAGTAGGGGAAAGGGGGATGAGAGGGGCTATGATGGAGGGGAGGGCATTCTTGGGGGAGGGGAGGTTGGAAGTACCCACTATCAAAGAGGGACAGGATCAAAGTAGGGAATGGACCAGGTGGGAGGTGAGACGGGTGGGAGGGAAATATAAGCAGTCTTTCACAATATATCTACTATGGTAGTGTTTTGCATAGCTATACATGTACAACACATACTGAATTGCTTATCTTCTCAGAGGGAGTGGGTGACAAGGGAGGAAGGGAATGGATCTGAAAACTGAAGATTTAAAATTAAATGTTTCATAAGATGTCCAGGCATTGGGGCTCAGAGATTCACCTTTCCCTAATGGCAATTTGAAGGGGGTATGGGAGAAGATATGGGAGAGAGCAGATTGGATGAGGGGATATCTAGTGGGACTGCTACTCTGGGGTGGTGGGTAGGGAAAAAATAAGGGGAAAATGTAACTCATAATCTGGTGGAAATGAATGATGTAAACCAGAAGTTAATAAAGCATTTGTAAAAAAAAAATAATAACACAGCAATAAGTATATAACAAAACATCATGTGTTGGGGACACAAGAGAGTTGCAAAGTACTATGTGAAGTCCAATGGGAAAAAATGATCATTTTTTACTATAAAGAATCATGCAAGGCAACATGATATGGTAGAAAGAACATTTAATTTGGAGTTGGAGACACTATGATGCATTCACAACTGCTTCCTTACTTCTCTGGGTCTTTATTTCCTCATCTATAAATTAAGAAGACTGGACCATACAATTCCTAATGTCCCTCAAAGTGTTGGATATGGTGTCAGAAAGACTAGCTATGTGTAACCCAGGGCAAACCACTTAACCTTTCTTAGACTCAGTTTCCTATTCTGAAAAAATGGAGGAATAATAACACCTATTTCATGTGATTGTTGTGAGGAGGATCAACTGAAGTGCTATGTACAAAGTGCTTTGAAAATCTTAAAGATCTACATAAATGCTAGCTATTATGAGGATTCTTAGAGGAGACTCTGGACCACAAAGGAAGGGCAGGACCACAATGGGTGAAAATAAGAGAGGGAGGGAGGGAGGGAGAAGGCATCCCAATTCTAGGGACCAAGGAAGCAAAGGTATAGAGGAGAGAAAGCTACAAGATATTTTCCACGAGGAAAGGGATCATGGCTAGTCTGAGGAACTAGTGTAGTACTCTGCACACTTGACGTTATTGTTCTTGTAAAATGCCAAATGGGAATTCTGTATGCTCTATAAGCAGTAGTCCAAAGGGCCTGGCACTTGGGGTACATGGAGACAGGAATGATTGTGATATGCAGCTGAAAAAATTTAGGAAGAATTTCATTGTGGGTAGCAAATGACTTTGAATCATTTTAAACCCATACAAGGGAACATCAGATGTCTCTGAGATAAGAAGGCAAGATGAGACCCATTACAGCATCTTACTAATTGAATATCAGAATTATCTCCTATCAGTTAAGACCCCCTAAAAAGAAGTCCACAAACTAAAAGTCAATGTATTGAAGATGCAATGTAATGAAAACAGCCAGGGAAACATAACTGATTTTCATTAATTACCAATTTCATTTAATAATAAATTGAACATTATAGCATTTATAAACAAAGCATAATCATAAAGTATTATTCTAATTCTTAATTAATTCTATTCTCCAGATTAGTTTTAAAATGTGTCCTCTAGATGCCACTTGATGCTAATTACGCAAGTTATATTATTATCCATTCAAAAACATTTTTAATTAAATCTAAAGCTATTTAAATTAGCATAAGTTTTATAGAAATTAAAATATGGTCTGATGCTTAACTTATCCTTTTAAGGATTCACTAGTTGACACATCAAGATTCCCCAGAGTCTCTAAATCTATTTATATGTTACATTTAGAAGGTAGTCTTGGGTGAATCTTCCAATTACATTCTAACAATTAATATTTATGATGACAGGGAATTGTTTTTATTTAACAGTTTCCCTGAGGAAATCTATATGCAGTTATAGTAAGCCTTCACAAGGAGCTTCTTATTACCTATGAAACTATCCTTGGGTTGCCTACATGATCCATCTAGTCTCTGATAAAGCTATCAAGAGATAGTTTATGGACATAACCACCTTTCCTCCATGATACTAATTTCCAAAGATTAGCAGAACCAAGAGAATGTTGTATACAGAAGCAGCAATATTGTCTTAAGAACAACTTTGAATGACTAAGTCATTTTGACTATTATAAATACCCGAATTGACTACAAGGGGCCTATGAAGGAAGATGTTATCTGAATCCAGAGAAAGAACTGATAAATAGATGTATAGAATGATTTTACATATATATTCACACATATACAAATACCTATTTTTGTCTAATGGTAGCCATCTCTGAGGCAAGAGGAGGGAGGGAGAGGGAAAAAAAGCTACATGATAATTTTATTATATATTTAAAAGGAATAGCAAGTTGTACAAAACAGATTTTTGCAATTTCATGTGCAAACATTTTTCCCCATTCTACTGTGTCATAGAAATGTGTTTTATATTTCTTAAGTTCAAAATAAAATAAAATAAAAAGATTGGGGACAAATGTTCTTCACACTTCCTTCTGAGAAGGTGAAGAAGTTGAATTAAATGTTCTCTAAGGCCTCTTCTTATCTACGTTCCTGTCTAGCTCTAATGTTCTTTGCTCTAAGGACCCTGCCAGCTTTGACATTCTATGCTGTATTCTAATATTCTTTTCAATTCTAATGCCCTAAGATTTTAGATTCCTTTAAGTTCTCAATATTCTATGTTCTTAGGTCACTTCTGACTTTAAAATCCTAGTATTCCTAGTTTTCCTTAACTATCTTATTTAGTCTGTTACTTTTTTGTCAGGAGATGGGTCATATTCTTCATCATTGTTCTCTGAAATCATAGTTGGTCATTGTGTTGATCAAAGTTCTTAAAGCCTTTCAAAGCTATTTATTTTTACAATGTTGTTGTTAAAGGATGAATTGTTCTCCAGGTGCTGCTGTCCTCACTCTGCATGCTGCATGAGTTCATACAAATTTTACCAGATTTCTCTGAAACCATTCCTTTTATCATTTCATTTGCACCATTGTATTCCATTACATTTATGTACCATAACTTGATTGACCATTCTCCAAATGATGAGCACCACCTTAGTTTCTAATTCCTTGCAACTACAAAAAGACTAAATACATTTTAGGATATGGCCAATGAGGGAATTTACTTTACTTGAATATGTATAATTTGTTACCATAGTTTTATTTTTCTTTTATTTCTTTTTCCTTGGTTGGGGTGGGATGGAGAAGAAACAAATACTTGTTAATTGAAAAATGATATTTTTTAAAAAAATCGATTATACTCCCCTCTAAGACCACAGACCCTCCACTTAATTTCATAAATTGATCCTACTTGTTTTGAGTGGGGAGTGGGGAGTGGGACTTGTGATAGAAAGAGGGCAAGGAGAAGAAAGTTTGGAAGGAGGATAAACAATTATGTTTAAGCACAGGTCATGTTACCTTTTGCGGGACAGTGCACTCTCAAAATCAGTCTTAAGTACATTAAAGTATATGGTCCCAATTTTTAAAAAAAGTTCAAATGATAAGTCATTGCCCCTCAAAACTTGACTGAGCACTTGTTCTCCCTGTTTGGTTGTCATTAAGTAGATTTAATCTGTTGGGGAATTGGCTCCTTGAAAAGAATTGTGAGTTTTATAGTTCACCTCTGGCACATCATTCCTAAGTAGGTTATTATTTATAGGAATACAGGGATAATTTATTAGATCATAAAGCTATGTTTCCCACAAATAATATAGTGAAAAAAAAACAAATAAAAGACTCTCCAAAGAACAACAACCCATAAACCAATGTACTATGTATTTATTGAAAAAAAATTTATATTCTTTTACAAGGCTAAACTGACACTTCCTTTGAATAATAATATGAACTCACATCTATAGTGCCTCAAGGTTTACAACACACAATCCAATGAGGCAGATAGTACAAATATTATTATCCCCTTATCCCTCTCCTTTATTTTTCATTAATTCATGGGTGTAGGGAACTCCCAGTGAGGAAATTCCTTCTACCAATACAGCAACTCTTCTGCAGCTTATATAGGTTTTAGAGAATTGTTTAGAGTCAGCAAGAGGTGAATAAAGTACCTCACCCTAGTCACACAGCTGCTTTGAGGCTGGCTCTTTGTCCACTTTCATGCAGAGTCTCAATCCCCTCATTTTATAGATGGTGAAACTAAGCCTTGGGGGAGTGAAGTAAGTAGGCTAAAGTTGTAGTATTTGACAAATATCAGAGCTAGGATTTAAACCCAGGCCTTCTGCTTCTAAGTCCAATGTATTTATTCTCTATCTCTCTCTATCTTTGTCTCTATCTGTCTGTCTCTTTTTCTCTGTCTGTCTGTCTCTGTCCTTTCTCTCTCTCACTCCTGTATCTCTGTCTCTAACTCACACTCTCTCTCTCTCTCTCTCTCTCTCTCTCTCTCTCTCTGTCTCTGTCTTTCACATACACAACACACACACACACACACACACACACACACTTTGACTCTCTATAGCAATTCATCTTTTAAAATGTTACTTTACCACTTTGAAGTGCACAAACATACACAATTCTTCTCCCTCCATTCCTCCAATACCCAGGTCAGAGCCAGAAATCTTAGGTTACTTCCTGCCCTATTTCCAGATCTATGCTGAACAAAACAAGCATCATAAACTCTATTTTGTTTCTCTCCACAATGGCTTGGCTCCCTTCACCCCCATTGGACAGATATTCCATGAAACAGGATGAAAAAGACATTTGCTGTGCCCTGCATGCTTTTCACTTTGGGCAGGAGCAAGACAAGATTTAACATGAGTGTGATGAATTAATCTCTCTATGTAAACTATCCCAGCTGTCCCAACAGCTTTGCCTCTGCAAACGTTTTCAGCAATTCTGCCATTGTCTCTGTCAGTGGGAGACAGAGAAGCCACTTGGGGACTCTGTAGGCTTTCTAGTTTGATTAAAGAATTGATAAGCTTCAGAATTTGGCTCCGTTGAACATAAATAATTCCAGAAATTATCCAGAGGTGGGGGGTAAAATTTGTTGATGTTTTGTTTCTTAATTTACTTTCTGTTTATTTCTTCTCCTGTCTTTATGACATGTTAATGTTTTCTGAGTTCTTTTCATACTTTCTATCCAGAAAGATTTCTTTATGTCAGACACTACCAAAAACAGACCATTTCAAATGAGGACCCGCACTACCACAAGACATCCCTCAATGTCAGGACTCCTTCCATGCAGCAAGCACATGTCATCACCTTTGGGGCTTCTCGTTAATTATATTGGCTGCAAGAGAATTTTACTCTGCAGCCCATGGACAGCTGTTCTGTGCTCATTCCAGGGGAGGCCAAGGATGAGGAATTCTCTCCTAAAGGAGGGACTGTGGACAGGAAAATTGTCCTTGCCCATAGCAGGGCCAAGAGTAGAAGTCAGGAAGAGTGACAGAATTAGTTACTTTTTGAAGGGTTCTAACTTCATTCTAATTTTCTGAATGGGAGAAAACTCTTCTGGATTGCCTTCCTTGCCTCAACCATCCCCATCTCCATCCCAAGTCAATTGCTTCCATCCTTGGTCTTTTTCAGGTTTTCCTCACCTTTCTCTCTTCCAAGACTAGCGTGTAGACTGGTGAAACAGTAGTGGATTACACTAGCATAGTGTTAGCTGCTTCACAAAGCACCTTCCTCATAAGACTCTGCAACTTAAGTGGTGCAACTATTATTTTCCTGTTATTCTGGACCTACATTTCATTGGCCCTCTACCAGGCAGATTTGAACTATCCTCCAGCTTTTAGAATTAGACAGTTACCACGGGTCTGAGAAATTGTATAACTTGCCAAGGATCTTAGAGACAGTTTGTGTCAGTCAGCACTAGAACTCAGACCTTCTGAGATACAAGGATATATCTGCTCTATCATGCTGCCTCTCAGTGCAAGTATTATACAATTTTTAGAGATAAAGAAACTAAGACTCAGCATAATCAAACGATTTGTCTATGGTCCTATAACTAGTAATTGGAAGAACAAAAGCCAGGCCATCTGAGTATAAATCAAATACTTTTTACTACACAAATCTTATCCCAGCTGATAGGCCTAGCAAGCTGCATCTACCATATGCCTCAAGTAGCATATGGGCTGACCATAACATACATTTATTCATATATTCACCACATATATTTACTACATTAATCATTATGGGTGAGCAAAAGTAACCTGCATTTCCTGTCCTCAAAAACTTAAATCTCTCAGTTGACAAATGATCGAAGCATATGAACAGACAGTTTTCAGAAGAAATCAAAGATAGCTATAGTCATGAAAAAAATGCTCTAAATCACTATTGATTAGAGAAATGAAAATTAAAACAATTCTGAGGTGCCACCTCACACCTATCAAATAGGCTAATATGGAAAAGGGAAATAAACATTGGAGGGGATATAGGGGAAAAAATGGGACACAAACACACTGTTGGTAGAGTTGTGAGCTAATCCAATCTTTCTGGAGAGCAATTTTAAACTATGCCCAAAGGTCTATAGAACTGTATATACTCTTTGACACAGCAATATTAGTAGTAGGTTTATATCCCAAAGGGATCCAAGAAAAAGGAAAAAGACCTATATGTACAAAAATATTTATAGCAGTTTTTTTTTTTTCTGATGGAAGAAAATTGTAAATCTATCATTTGGGAAATGACTGAATAAGTTGTGGCATATGATTTTAATGGAATTCTATTGTGCTATAAAAAATGATAAGCAGAATGGTTTCAGAAAAACCTGGAAAGATTTATATGAACAGATACAAAGTGAAGTTAACAGAACCAGGAGACTATTATACACAGTTATTGTACACAGACTATTGCAAAACAGCAATATTGCAAGGATGATAAACTGTGAAAAACTTAGTTACTCTGATCAATACAATGATCCAAGACAATTCCTAAGGACTTATGATGAAAAATTCTGTCTACCTCCAGATAAGGAACTGACAGAGTCTGAATGCAGATGAAAGCATACTGTTTTTTACTTTATTTTTCTTGTGGATTTTTGCAGACTTTTTTTGTCTGTGTTTTCTTTCACAGCATGACTAGTATGGAAATATGTTTTGCATAACTACACATGTATAATCTATATCAAATTACTTGCCTTCTGAGGGTAGAGGGAGGAGGAAAGGAGAAAATGTGGAACTCAAAATTTTTAAAAATGTTAAAAATTGTTTTTACATGTAATTAAAAAAATTAAACTTTCTAATCTAGTTAGAAAGTCCAGGCATAGAATATAAGCTTGACAAAACAAAAGCATATAAGACAAAGGCTTTTTACAGCAGATTGTAAGTTCCTCAAGAGCAGGGAGGGACTAATTTTCATTTTTGTCTCATTATCTTACTGACTAGCACAGTAACTTGTACATTACAGCTGCTTAATAAATATTTATTAAATCACACTCAATTGAAAGACATAGAGATTTGCTTAAATAACAACAAACGTGAAATAGTTAAAACTTAGTGTAATAGTAGAAGGAATGCCACAAAGCAGTATATGAATATTAAATGTCATGTATGTAGTATTGACACTGAGTGTTATCATATATCAAAGGAAAACAGTAAAGAAAGGCTTCATGAAGGAGGAACTGGAGTTTGGCCTTAAAACAGAGGTGGTAAATACAACCCCCAGCCAAACCAGATTAAAATGCAATTGGGAAATATTTAACATAATAAATAAAAATTCAAGAGAACATAGATAACGCTAGTATGTAGTTTTCTGAACCAATGTGCTACCCACAGGAATTCTTACTTATGATTTACTAATGGCTGTTTCTATTTGAGTTGGACACTATTGATTTAAAATCAGGGTAGGATTTGAATAGGTGAATAGGGGATAGGGGTTCTATCATAAGGAGAACAGAAAGGAGACACACATAAGGTGTATCATGGCCATGGAACACCTTGTTTTGAAATTTTCACATTCAGTGGATTCAGTGTTGGATTTGAAGTCAGGGCTGGATTCCAATCCTACTTTAGCCCTTTATGATCTCTGTGTGACTTGAGCAAATCACTTATCCTCTCTGGGCCTTAGTTTCCTCATCTTTAAAATGAGGCTAAACTAGACCTTTAAGTTTCCTTCTAGTTTTAAATTTAAAATCCCATGAACCTAAGATTATGCTTAAAAGTAATATTTTCTGAGTCATTTCAGTCATGTCCTTGTCACAACACCATAGACCTTTGTCTATAGGGTTTTCTGGGCAAAGATACTGGAGTGGTTTTTCATTTCCTTCTCAAGTGGCAAGTAGAGGTTATGTGACTTGCCCAAGGTCATGTAACTAGGAAGTTTCTGAGGCTGGATTTAAACTCAGGTCTTCCTGACTCCTAGCCCACTGCTCTATCCACTGCACCACCTACTTGTTCCTATATTAAATTACTTACGTTAATGTTTCATCCCCCAACTAAATTGCAAATTTCAGTGAGGAAAATGGCCATTAATGAAACTGCTTAACTTTCCTAATGTCTAGTACATCTATATGCATACAGCAAGCACTTAACAAATATTGGTTGATTTATTGCTGATAATGTGAGTTTGGGTATTGGGAGTAGTTGCTTTTACCCAAGCAAATAATCCTATTTTGAGTGATCATCATTGAAAACACATAATCAGCATTATGTCAGTGTTTACTTCCTGCCTAAAACAGTTTATGGGGTTGGTGAATAAACAAAGGGGAGAAAAGGGGACTCAGTGTCCCTGATGGATCCTCCCTCAAAAATTGCCATGCCTTATTGTACAATAACATATTTGACTGAAAGATTCATGAAATAAAAAAAAAAAAGAATCAGACTTTTAGAGCCAGAAGGAATGTCAGAAAATTTAAATAGTTTTACTTCTGTGAACAAAATAGAGAAATCATGTGTAGCGATAAGATTAAAAGTGATGTTCCAAGCTATAGGGACATAGGGTTTTTTCTCCCCTGAATGTTTGCTTTTATTATCTCTTCCAAAACACACACACACACACACACACACACACACACACACACACACACACACGGGAAAAAGGAAGTGTATTTAACAAGGTGATTTCAGTAGCTCATAATGTTGAGTAGGCTAGTGTCTTATAAAACCTAAAGAGTCATAGTTTCAAAGCCAAATCTGTATCCATCACCTTGAGAGTCTGTTACCCAGCTAGCACTGTGCTAGGCACTGGAGCGTAGATATTGCTGCAATGAGGATGTCATTGAGCCTGACCCATGAGTTTGAACTTGTAATGAATTAGTGCAGATACAGCTCGTGTTGCTCATTAACAGGTCCAAAAGAAAAATGAATAAGAGGAAAATGAAGACAAATTTTTTTTCAAGCAAAGCTGGGAAAACATTGACATTGCTGCAGAATAATAGGTCTAATATAGTGATTGTCATATTCATCAGCAAGGCAAGAAGTCTGGTACTGTACCTGAGGTGATCAAGATTTAGGGTGCCTTAACACACACATACTTCTTCAGCAAGGAGGAAGAAAAGAGTGAGCTTAATAACTAATTAGCAAGAATCATTAGGGAAAATAGAAACACTTGGAACAGTCCCAACCCCAAGAAGAAGTGTCAGATGGCACATTTCTTGCCTGCCCAGTGGGTATCTAAGATCTCCATGTCCACTCATTACCACCACCTTTACATAGTAAGCCGCCTTAAAGTTTAAGACCTTGAACTCAGGTGTTCTGCCTGAGTCACCCCTGAGAACACAGGGTTCATAGTCTCCCTCCTCCCTCCCTATCTTGACTCTAAATGTATTTGCCCCTCCCCCAGCCAGAATTGCTAGTTGTGGTTCTGATGATTACCTGGTCCTTCAAACTCAGTTGCTTAATGGATACTTACCAAAGGTCAAAGCCTTCTGGAATCACTTGCCTTTGTACCATGGCCATGTGGAAACTATTGTGGGTAACCAAACAAAAAGAGACAATAAGAAATCAATGTGCAGGGTGCCTACAAACTGTGGGGAAAGGCAATAGCTTTTCCTTGTTTGGCCATTAAATGCTTTTCAGCTGCCAAGGAAAGTGATTCTCCCTCCATAAGTGCAGATTCATTCCACTGATTGGTTACTGGTGAGCATTCCAAGTTTAGACTTCCTGCCGAACATTTAATAAAGGCATCCTTTACCTACAAGTTTGTAGAAGGTTCTTTTGTCTAGTCAGAGCATCATAGATTTAGACCTGAATGGAACAGTCCCAACCCCAAGAAGAAGTGTCTTGCCCATCCTCACACAGGTAATAACTAAGTAAGCTAGACTTTAAACCCAAATCCTCTGATTCCACATCTAGCAAGTCTTTGGGTGTGCCTTTACTCAAAAGTCTGTCAATGTATATTCTGAAGAACAGCTATGTGAGAAAAAATTCTGTATGCTAGAACCACTGGGAAGAGTACAAAGACCAAAGTAAACCAGATCTTGCTGTCCAGAAGTTTACAGTCTACCTGTAGAGAGAAGTCTATGTACACACAAACATGAGATAATAATATAATATAGTATAGTATAAAATAATATGAGATGTTAACCTTGCATCTCCCCCCTCTCTGAACCCCCAAGAGTCCTGGAATTCTGAAGGTAATTTTGACAAGAGGGAAACTGGCCATTTCCTCATTAAGCAGATTTATTCATTACCTGGCTCAGCACAATTGAGAGAGCCACAGTGAGCTGCAAAATCCAACAAATAACATAGAGTTTTCTAGCTCCTCCTACCTCTATCATATTCCATATCTCACATTCCCCTCCCCCATCTCATAACAATTGCTGAAGTCTCCCAATATATGCAGATTATTCCATATTTAATATAAGTGAGTGACTGGTATTGAAATTAGAATAGTTCACAGGCATAGATAGAAGGAGGTATCAGGACCTTTCACCAGATTTTCATGCTTTCCCTCATTTCTTTTAACCCATCTTTCTTGTGTTGTGGCCCCCTCATCCTGGAAATTGTACTGGGTAGATAACACATTTGCTCACATCTCACCTAACCCTTCAGTCCCACTGCAAGAGAAGTTGGTTGTATGTGAATGGCACAGACAAGTGTGATGGGAAGTCAGAGGAAAAGATTTTTTTTCCTCCTTTGGTAATCCGAGAGTTTCATAGAGAAGGGATTTGAGGTAGACCTTGCAGGCTTTCCACAGGTGGAGATAAGGCAGAGCTTGGATGAGTAGATGGAAAGAGTATTTTCAAGTGGAAAGAAAATTATCCATGGCATTTAAAAATTGACCCTTTTTTTGCTTGCTTTTGTTTTTAACCAGAGAAAGTACTGTGGAAGTAGGGAGAATATATAGTGGCACTAATTGTGATATTGAAAACAAAATCCACCAACAAAATAATAATAAATTAATTAATACAATTAACCCTTTCTGCTTTTCCTTTTCCTCAATAATATTTACTATATACCAGGATCTGATTGGTTAAGATTTTGAATATAAGATCCTTTGGGTATTTTGAGGCTTCCATGTATAAGCAAAAGCATTCTACCAGAAGGGACAAAAAGAATATCTGAGCTCTAATTTTAGCTCTGCTACTTTTTGCCATTATAACCTTGGGTAAATAATCTAATTGTGATTCAGCTTTCTTATCTGAAAAATGAAGGGGTGGATTAGGTGATCTCTTTCTACTATACCACCCTAGAGACAATATGAAGCTATTAAGGTTAGAGAATTGGACTGATGTAGTTCCTAAGACCCAGAGTCTTGGGAAAAGAGTATTTTGGCACTTGTGTGGAGGATTGGTTAGAGAAAGAAACAACTGCAAGAACAGAAATTAATTAGAAGTTTCCTGAAATGGTCTAAATAAGAAGTGTTGAAATATCAAAACAAATTCTATGAGTGATTATATATAGGAACTGGGTAAGAGGGAATAGTCAAGGATGATTTTAAGATTGTGAAACTAGGACTAGGTTGACTAGGAGAATACTGATGTTCTTGGTTGAAAATGCAATATTTAAAGGAGTAGCCATTTTAAGAAGGAAATAAGTTCCAGTTTAGACATAGCAGTAAAAGTAGTTAGGATTTTTACATCATTTTAAGGCTTACAAAGCACTTGTTACTCATTTGAATTTGAGATTCAGGAGAGACATATATAACACCATGCACAAAGTAAATGGGTCTAGAGGCAGGAGACCTGAATTCAAGTATAATCTCAGCTAGTAAAGCTGTATGTCTCGAGCTAAGTCACTTCTTTGTACCTTGATTCCCCTATCTGTAAAATGGCCAGGATAATATGAGTACCTAAATCACAGGGTTGTAGTAAGGATTGAACAGATTAATTTATGTAAAGGACTTCACAGACCTCCCTGTCATATTTAGATATGAGCTGTAACTGCTTGTTACTGTTTTTACTCAGATGGAGATGTATATCAAACAGTTGGAAATGAAGGTTTCTAGATTCAGAGCAAAATCACCACATTTTATCCTCAAAACAAGTAACAAAATGGTCAGCACATTAGAGTAGAATGAGGTCTGAACTGAGATATTAGGAGATCTGACCTATGATTCATTCAATCTTCTGAGACCTCCATGAACTCAGCTGTAAAAGGAGGCAAGTGGAGGTGGAGGCAATCAGTGGTCCCTTATAGTTTTTTGATCCATGTGGTTTAGCATATATTATTATCACTCTTTTATAGATGAGGAGCCTAAGGACCAGAGGTGGTAAGTAAGGTCCTCATATCCTCCAAGGAGATAGTGACAGAGCTAGTCTACTAATGACTTAGTGTCAGGAGCCAGATCTACAAGCCAGGAGCACATTAACAAAAGATAGGGAGAGCTAATCCAGGTGCAATTTTTCTTTAGAACCAATGATTTACACACCTAATAGGTAACCTGGTATACCTAGCCTTCTGTGTGCACTCTGTCAGGATGTTCTGAGATGGGTCTAGGACAAAGAATGGGTTTTCTCCTTTCTACTTGATCCCCAAATGCAGGACCACATGCAAAACTGGACATTAATGGATGTGAGTCACTGATGAAGCTGAACTTGCTGAGTCTGTAGTCCATGAAGAAGCAAAGAGTTCAGAATGCTAAGTCAGGAGGAAATGTTTTCTTGGGAGCCCAACAAACTGCCAAGAGTACACATCTAAATCCCTGCGTCCCCACTCAGACCCACTGTGAGCTGAATGGCCTAATTCTGCCTGTCCATGAAAAGGGAACATCCCTGCTTGAGAAATGGCTCCCCAGTGGGAGAGTGTTTTATCTCAGTACAACAAAGGCATAATAATTAAAGAGTTGCATAACACAAAATGACAGATGTATGGGATTCCAAGTCCTTCTCTTCCCACCCACCCCCAACAATGTCCCACCATATATTCCTCATATAGGTGGGTACCTTGTCCCAGAAAGGTGTCTATTATATTATTATTAAATAGATCTTCTCTGATGCAGAAATAAAATGAGCAAATGAAACATTTACTTCAGAAAGAATATGGGTACATGAAGACACCTGATCCAAAGCATTTGCGTCAGAACTTTGGCTCACAGAAGGCACTGGAGCTATGAAACACACACACACACACACACACACACACACAGCCAGCTGCAGAGGGTTACATGAGCAGAAATACTTGAAACATCCAATGCTAGTATAATTAGTGACTTGCTTAGAATTCAAGTGTTCATCCATCCCACCCTTGAGGTATATTTCTTTGTTATGTCATGCCCTTCATGCTGCAAGAGAACTATTCTCAGGCAATAGCTTTTTCCCCTCTGCCATATTAGCATGCAAACAGCATTTGTTCTTGTATATTGAGCTTTTTATTATTTTTTTGAAGAGATCTAAGTCTAGTGACTGTATCTCTCTGGCTCTTTATCTCTTTGTTTGCTCCACAGCATGTTGTAGGGATATACTGAAGAAATAGCTTAAATTTCAATGGAGAAATGCCTGGCAGCCTTCAGGGAGCACAAAAAGTAAATCAGTCTTTGTCCTCTATGATGAGAGGAAACTCAGTGTAATGGAGAGATGTTGGCCTTGGAGCTGGAGAAGAGAGCTGGAATTCCCAAGGACGGGTGAAACTTAGACGAGTTTTGTTTTGTTTTGCAAACTGCCTTAATTTCTTTTTCTGTAAGATGAGGATAATAGAGTTCTTCTGAGGCTCAAATGAGCTACCACATAATATATGTAAAGCATTTTGCAGCCATTGAAGTCTCATATAAATGGCAACTGCTATTCTCTTTGTGGCTCTTATTCAGGTGGAAATGCAGAATGAGAGTTTCAAAACACTGTCAAAAGCATTACTCTATTTTATCCTCCAAACAAGTACCGAAGCAGTCAGCAGAGTATAGTAGAACTCTGGACCAGGATTTAGGAGTCCTGATCTATGACTTTGGCTGAGTCATTCAACCTTTTGGAACCTCAGCTTATTCATCTGTTAAAGGAGGTAGTTGGGCAAAAAGAGATCCGTGGTCCTTTGTAGTTCTTTGATCATTATGGTAAACTGTAATGTGATATGCCAATGCCCCCTGTTATTGTCTTCATCACCCTCTAAGTCTTTCTTTGAATGACCCTATCTATAGTGTCACACTTTTGAAAAATCTTAATTTAATTCTTCCCCTCCTTTATGACCTTCTCTAATATATTTTTATATAATCACCATTCTTGGTATTAGCCACTGTCTCTTCTTTCTATTCTTTGACAACTTTCAAATAAGGGGAGACTTGAAAGAAGCAATTGGGTTATTTCCACTTTGCCATATGTTGCCCTTGAGTTATCACCTAGTCTTTTTGTGCTGCATGAATTTGTTTACTTCTATTCAGTTTCTTTTGCTTGCTATATTTACATAGAAGCAACTAGGTGGTGCAGTAGATAGAATGGTGAGCTAGAGTAAAAAAGACCTGATTTCAAATCTTGCTTTACTATCTGCATGATGGGCAAGTCACTTAAGTTTTTTCAGCCTCAGTTTTCTCATACACAAGATGGTAGCTTTAGGGTTAGATGGGACTTGAGAGGTCACTTAGTGATAGGATCATAGATTAAGAACTGGAATGGATGTCAGAGATGATTCTATCAAACATTCTCATTTTATAGATGAGAAAACTGAGGCCTGGAGGAGTAAATGACCCAAATGGCCCAAGATCACATAGAAAGAGATAGGATTTGAAACTCGGAGCTTTTGTCTTAAAATACACTGCTTTGCCTTTTTTTAGAAAACCACCAATATTTTATTTTAAATGATACTCTATTTTTCCTCAATCACATGTAAAAGTAATTTTAGCATTCTCTTTTTTTTGTTTTGAGTTACAAATTCCCTCCTCTCCTCTGCCTTTCCAAGCAATTTGATATAGGTTGTATATGTGCAATCATGTAAATATATTTCCATATTAGTGATTTTATGGAAGAAGGAAAGAAAGCTTCAGTCTCTATTATGACATCATCAGTTTTTTCTCTAAAGGTAAATAGCATTTTTCATCATGAGTCCTTTGTGATTGTCTTAGATCATTTTATTGCTGAGACTGTTCTAAGTCAGTCACACGTAAGTATCATACAATATTGTTACTGTATACAGTGTTCTGGTTCTGCTCATTTCACTTTGCATCAGTTCATGCAAGTCCAGGTTTTACTGAAATCATTCTGCTTGTCATTTCTTATAGCACAATAATATTCTGTTACAGTCATATGCCACATCTTGTTCTGCCATTCCCCAATTGATGGGAATCTTTCAATTTCCAATTCTTAGCCACCACAAAAAGAACTGCTATAAATATTTTTAAACAAATAGGTCATTCCCCACCCCCTTTTTTAGTTTCTTTGTGATACAGACTTAGTAGTGGTATTGCTGAATCAAAGGGTATGCATGGTTTTATTGCCCTTTGGGTATAGTTCTAAATTGTTCTTCAAAATGGTGTGGATCAGTTCACAACTATACTAACAGTGCATTGATGTCCTGGGAAAACCACCAATATTAATACTACCTTGCATTTATATAATTATTTATACCATTCAATGCACCCTCATTATCATACTCAATCAAATATCAGTGCAAACTAAACATCAGTGAAAACCCCGAAAATGTAGAATGGGCAAGAGAGAGTCATCACCATTTTGCAGTAAGATAACTGAGGCACTAAGAGATAGTCACATAGTCAATAGCACATAATTACCTAATGGAAAGAGTTAAAATGAGTGCACTAGCCTCCTAATAACTAGCCCTATGCCCTTTCACCCATACCATCTTCCTTCTTTTTTTCATTCCTGAAATTAGATGTCCACCTAAAAGGATAGTATCTTGGGTGCCAGCACTGAGAAGAAAAGGTAATATCAGTCTTAA
This sequence comes from Gymnobelideus leadbeateri, assembly GCA_011680675.1. Lineage (NCBI taxonomy): Eukaryota > Metazoa > Chordata > Mammalia > Diprotodontia > Petauridae > Gymnobelideus > Gymnobelideus leadbeateri. The sequence continues at coordinate 89,021 of WOXC01005487.1, forward strand.
GTGAAAAGCATCTCCTATGGCTTGGCTGCCTTGAATAGTTCTTTTAAATCCTCTGGATAGGTCTAGGGTGTAATTGGCATGGGTTAAATGTCACAGCATAAAGACCATATTGAGTAAACGTCATTTATAAACTTCTCAGTTTCAAAAGAATTCAATGATGTTTCCTTCTCCCATTGTGGCCTTGCTATATTTAAAACCTGCTCATCCACTCCTCCAAATAATTTTTCAATTGCTATTTGATGAACTTGGTAATAGGATCACTCCTCTAGTGACCCAAAGTCTTTGGAAATCCTTGACTTTTTATAATTTATGGGAAGAATGATACCTGCATAAATTTTGGAATGTTTTATTAAAGGTATGGTTATTGAATCAGAAGCTACTCATTGGGGTTGCCTTCTCCTCGAACAAATGTTCTATTAAATTAAATCTACAAAGTATTTTAATAAGATATAAGTCAAAAGTGCTAAGAAGATAAGCTTTTGTTATTGTTTTGTTAGTTTCCAGCTGCCTGGAACAGTAAAGAGGAAAAAGGTGTGTTTTAAGAGCTGTGTTCTCTACTTAAGACCTATTTGGAGATGTAATCTTAGCCCAAGGTGCTCAAAGACTCTGTCCCCAAAGGACAAGATTTAGAATAGAGGCTCAAAGATGGAATGTGTGTTTTGTCATACAAAGAGCACTCATCTCAGGATGGATAAGCTCATCACCAAGAGGCTGGCCAACAGGCAATTAATATTCTAGTTGAAAAAAAATGCATCACTGAAGTTATGATCCACACCCTGTAAGAAGCCATACATTGACATGTTAAATAAACTACATACACATGCTACACACTAGGCCAGATCTTTGGTTTTTATTGATATATGAAACTATGAGTAAGAAGTTTTAGTTATGATGTGATTTTTTTAACCTAATTTTAAGACGACCATTTTTGTCAGATATACTATAATGGGGATTCCTTTCATGGAAGAGTTGGGCTAGAAAGCTATTGAAACCCCTTTTAACTCTGAAATTCTGTGACTATGATATTAAATTTATTCCTCTTAAGTTTAGCTTTATTATAGTCTACCCAACTTGCCAACACATCAAGATCATTTTGGATCCTGATTCTGTCCAGAAAAGCATTGTCTCCCTGTCTTGTTTTTATAGTACCTACAAATTTGATAAGCATGCCATCTATGATTTTATCCAGGTCTCTAATAAAAATGTTGAACAGCATATAAAGGACAGATTTCTGGGTTACTCCACTAGAGATCTCCCTTCCAAGTTGACATCAAACTCTAAATGCACTAAACTTTGGGCCTAGTCATTCAGCTAATTCTAAATCTACTCAAAAGCACTGTCATCTGGACCCCATCTCCATATATTGTTCACAATAATAGCATAAGAGATTTTGTCAAATCCTTAAAATATCAGCAAACTGTATCTGCTATATTCCTCTGATCCACCAGTCCAACAATCCTCTCGAGAAAGGAAACTAGGTTGTCCTGGATTGACCTATTCATGACAAAGTCATGCTGAAACTTTGTGATCACTGCAGCCTTTTCCAGGTCATTCAATAACCATACCTTTAATAAAACATTCCAAAATTTATGTAGGTATCAAAGTCAATCTCATTGGCCTTTAGTTTAGAGATTACATTTGCATCGCTTTTTTAAAATTGGGATAGCATTTGTCCTTCTCTGATCTAACAGTGCATTTATTATTCTCAATGATCCTTCAAAGATCACTGACATTAGTTCCAACAATCCCATCAGCCTTTATTTTTCCAGGACTCTGGAATCTTATTCATCTTCTGGTACAACAAATGCATCTGGGACAGCTAGGTTCATTTTTTTTTCTGTTTTTGCTAATTATCTTGGATACCAACTTCTGATTAGTCACTTTATTCTGTCCTTCCAAGTTTAAAGATCATTGTTCTAGGCAGAGAAAAGAAATCAAATAAAAGCTGAGTAATTCACCACCTCTCCATCATTCATTATTACTATTGTCTTGTCTACCCCAAGTAGCTGTTTATTGAATCTCTTCTTTTCCCCAATACGGCTAAAAAAATCTACCAATTGCTTGTGGTTCACTTTCTTTGCTAGACTTGACATTCTGAGCTTTAGAACATAAGATTATTCTTACAGACTCTGCAGTGATTTTGTATTCATTCTCCGTTCCTTGTCCTTGTCTTCATATTTTGAATGTCTTTTCAAAATCTTGGTTGATGATTTCCTGTGCATTGGCATCAATCTCTCTAGATAACTTTCCCCTTTTCTCCTCAATGTAATTATTTCTCTGTGACTTCAGAATTTCATACTTTAGAGCTCCTCAGTCCCCCCTGATTGGACTTTTCCTATAGAATTTAGACCATAGCATCCTCTCTACCCTATTTCTGGGTGTTTTGGAATTTCCTACCCTAAAATATAGAGTGAACATCAGGCTACTCCTGTCTTTCCTCTCCTCTTCCTCTATCACAAAATATAAGATAGGATCATGACTCCCCTACACCAAGGTTCGCATTATTTCTACTTCAAAAATTTCTCCTTGGTAAAATCAGATTCCAGAAAATTAGTACCCCCCATTGGTTCTTATATCACTTAAATAATGAAATGATCAGTAAAGCTGGTCAAGAAATGAGTAACTGCTTTGCTTTTAGCAGAAAGGGAGCCCCAGAAGAAGTTAAGACAAGTGGAGTCTTCTGTCTTTACTATATCATATAACACCGTGCCATACTTGTGATTGGTTTTTGTTTTTCAAACTCTTCATCTATTTCCTTTTTCTGTCCAGATGGTCTTTATGATGGTATTTCTGTTTCTGTTCCCATTGATCTTTACCTAAATATTCCCCACCATGCTTCCCTCTCTCATTTCTGGATTTCCTCACAAATATATCTTAATATGCATTTCTGCTCTGCCAACCCCCCACTTCTACACCTGCCTTTATTTGATCTGTTCCTGTTGAATAAAGTACATCCCTCCGTAATTTTATTACAGCCTTGGATTCCATTTCACAGAAGCTCAGTGTAGTCAAAATTGCCTTTTTGTATTAGACCCTTGAATTCAGCTTACATGTATATTTTAATTTTCAACATTTTTTAAAATTTATATTTCTTAACATGTCCCTCCTTTTACCTCAACTCAGTTATCCTTCATACTGAAGAATGAGAGCTAGGCAGGGAGAGGGAAATGAAGTAAGGGAGGAGGGAAGAAAAGTTCAAAACTAACTGATACATCAACCAAACCTAATATTATGATATACCCATAAAACTGTTGGGGCAAAGAATGAAGAGAGTTACACTCTCGCATCTCTTTCTTTGGAGCCAAACTTAATCATTATAATGATACAGTAAATAATTTTGATTTTTCTTGGTGGTGTTCTTTACATTGTTGTAGTCAGTGTGTGTGTGTGTGTGTGTGTGTGTGTGTGTGTGTGTGTGTGTGTGTGGTTTCCCTAGTTCTTACTTCACTTTGCAACAGTTTGAGTCATGTTTCTCTATACTCTTAGAGCAAAGTAATATCCTAATATTATATGCATGTGCCACAAATATTTTTTTGCTTACGCACTTTTATATAGATGTCTGAGATCATGGATTTTACTGATGATTATTTTCTGGGAGTTTGTCCCCAATGATGATATTCTATCACTGAGCCAGGCACCTCTAACTGTCACTTGTCCTACATCATACCTACTTTCTGGTACAATGTAGCAAATAAATATGCATAGGTAATTTTCTCCCTTTCCCTTCCTTTTCAATTTAAAGCCCTTTTGATTGGATTTATAAGATTTCAGGCAAATACACATTTAACAGACTTTGTTAGGTGTAGTCTCTCTGACAAATAGCCCACAGCTCTTATGCTTTAAGCCATAGTCCAAGAGTAACAATCCTGTTCTCAGATACAATTTTCTTAAACAGCTGTTTATTTTCTAAATTGACCTTTCTTTTGTAACCAACTGACAAAGATGTCTGTCAAAGTTTGGAGGTTTAATGTGGAAAGTAATAACAAAAGGCAGAAATATTCAGTCCTTCAAGTGGAACCCTACTTTGGAATTTGAAGGTCTTAGCCACTCTTCTCAGACCATGAAGAATTATTCCTCGCTCTTTGCCTTCTACTGGGCATGATCAAACTGAAAAAAAATCTTTGGGGGTAGGAAAACAGTGTGGCTCCTACACAACTATTCCCCCCACCCTTGCTACCTGGCTCATGGAAGATGAACCCTAGATCTTGTTTAAATATTTTGTTTGGGGGAAGTTTATCAAAATGTATGTATGTATAATCAAAGTCATTAATTATAATCAGAGTCATGGAGCAACCAAGGGACACAGCGGACACGGTGGTCAGAAGCCATCTTCCTGAGTTCAGATCTGACCTTTGATGCTTAGTAGCTGTGTGACCCTGGGCAAATCACTTAACCCTATTTTCCTGTTTCCTCATCTGTAAAAATGAGCTGTAGAAGGAAATGGCGAACCACTTGAGTATCTTTGCCAAGAAGACCCCAGATGGTGTCACAGAGTCAGACACAATCAAAAATGACTAAACAATCACAATGTCAAAGTCATAAAATTCTCTATAATATTTTAAAGTCCACAAGCTAGACTAACAACCTTAGCTATTTTAGACAGGGGTTACTTTCTGCATTATTCTCATTTCCAAAACATGTCCGTTAACTAGCCTACTCAGTTGCAGCTCCCCACTTAATAATTAATGATAATTAATAAGTCATAACAGTTATGGCTAGTCATAATTTCTTAGAGATATGGAGTGGGCCTGTGATTTTTATTGCTATAGGAAACTCCTGATTTAGGAAACCCCCTCTACCAATGAAGGCTGGCAACTTCCCTACAACTAATTATCTTAGAAAGCTGCCTAGAGAACTGAGAGGTTAAGTAAACTGTGCAGGAAGGATCCCACAAGCAGTATATATCAGTGGCAAGATTTTAACCCAGACCTTCCATCAATTGTGGCAAACCACCTTTCACATAATTTTAAGTTAGTAAAAAATCAGATATTATGAATAGCTCAAACAGAAATAATGGAGAAAATGCCTAACAACTGTAGGCAAAGGGGTAAGGGCCAGGGGATTAAACCTTGCTCTCTCCTTTTGCTGATCTCAGTTCCAGTTCATTTCAGACATATCTCTTCTTTAGTGGGTTTGAATGAGGCAGAATGTCAGGCTGGCAGAGAGAACTCTAGTCACAGCAACCCACCAGTCATCATTTCCAAAGTGCCCACCTGGAGCTTTTCTATCTCTTCAACTACCACCTTTGTAGCCCATTATCATGTTTCTGATGCTGTTCTTTCCTCTTTAAATTTGCAGTATCTCCCCCCAACCATCTGTGTTCTTACACATACTCCCACAAGGGTATCTCTAACTCTCATAGGACAGAAAGCAAACATTCACTGTCCATGACTACAATTCCCAAAACTTGTGAAGATCTCAAAGCCTCTCAGTCTCTAGCAGGATAGGGAGAAAACTAACCAATCCTTTTTAAAGATAATTTCTCTTTTGTTCATAGAACAAAATGAAGAATTCCCACAGTATTCCTACACAGGTTTATCTCACCTCAGCAGCAGAGATCACAAGAGTTATGTCCTTCTAAAGTCTGCTTTTGATTTTTAACAATGATGAAAATACCATTTGTGCTCCCAAAAGCTTGAGTTTCTTACCCAAGAAATTTTTAGGAATGTTGAGTTCCTTCTGGCAGTATCATTTGTGCCTGGGTGAAGTGTCAAAGGTTGTAATCACTCAATTTGCTAAGTTTTGGAAAGTTCTTTCACATTCTGGATATATGCCCCCAAAAGATAATATATCTCTCTATTACAATTGTCAGGCCAACAAATCTTTCTCTATAATTCTCAGAGGGAGTTCATATCTACCCTTATTCATCTCTTTTCTCCATCTGATACTGTGTCACTGGACTGATAGCATCTTCGAATCCATCTAATAATTCCATAGAGGATAAACTGCCTTGTCTTCCTCAGATCCCCCTCCCTCCTTTTCAGAAAAACTGTCACATCTTTACTTTTTTCAAGGTTTTCACTTATTGAATCTTTCTCCTCTGTCATATTCTTCTGCCTCCTAACCTCTTGACACAAGACCACTCCTCTGACTCTTCAATTACTTTTTCATACTTTTGTTTTTATATTGAATGCTTTTCCCTAGTCACAATCTTAAGAGCGATAATGTATTTCTCAATCCTTTTTTCTTTCTTTTCCTCTATAGGGATTATATGTGTGCTTTAACAATATTGCTTTTTGCTTCTCTTCACTCAGATTGTCTTTTACTTCAGTATATTTGTATTCTGAATATAGTGCTTTCTCTTCTTGGGAGAGACTCATCACCAGGGATTCAAGTTTTTCTAGTCTGCTAATTATTTGTACTTCAGTGCCTAATCTGTAAAACAAGCTGAAGAGGGAAATGTCCAATCAGCAAAACATGACTAAAACAACTGATGAACAATAATTATTTCTTCTGTTCAGGCCACAAATTCCATATTTTTTTCATTTAGCTTCTCACAAAATTCTAATATCTCTATTGAGTTACTTTTGAATTTTCTCTTGCAGTTCTGCACTCTATTGGGAATCCACAGGGATTTTACCCAGTGTTTAAATTTCCTTCATCTTGAAATATTAATTTGAGGAAATTTAAATATAATCTCTAAGAAACTTTGTTATTCATTTTCCCTTCAAAATCTGTTGATCTTCCCTATTGCTGTACCTGCTTATGTACTAGTTTGTTTTGTTTTGTTTTTTAATGTCAAATGCTTTATTAACTTCTGGTTTACATAATTTGTTTCCACCAGATTTTGAGTTACAAATTTTCTCCCCGTTTTTCACTACCCACCACTACAAAATAGCAGTCCCACGGGATATCCCCTCCTCCAATCTACTCTCTTCCCTATCTTCTCCCATACCCCCTTTGACTTTTCTAGTAGGGCATGGTGGATTTCCATGCCACAGTGCCTATATATCTTATTTCCCAATCACATGTAAAATAGTATTTATACATATATGTGTGTGTGTATTTAAACATTTGGTTTTAAAACTTTGAATTCCAGATTCATTCCCTTCCTCCCTTGGAACCCAACCTTACTGGGAAGATAAGAAATTTAGTATATGTTGTACATGTGTAGCTATGCAAAACATTACTAAAGTATATATATATATATTGTAAAAGACTGACTATATTTCCCTCCCTCCTATCCTGCCTCCCTCTTGGTCTACTCCCTACTTCAATCCTGTTCCTTTTCAAAAGTGTTGCTTCCAACTTCCCTTCCTCCCAGTCTGCCCTCCCTTCCATTATCCCCCTTCTCATCTCCTTCCCCCCTACTCTCCTGTAGGATGAGATACCCTATTTAGTGTATATGTCATTCCCTCCCTGAACTAAATTCAATGAGAATAAGGTTGACCCATTCCCTTTTGCCTTCCTGTTCTTCCCCTCCCTTGTAACCATTTTCCCTTGCCTCTTCTATATGAGATAGTTTACCCCATTATTTCTCTCCACATCTCCTCCCATTATATTCCTCTCTCACCTCTTAATTTCACTTTTTAAGTATCATCCCTTCTTATTAGGTTGGTCCTGTGCCCTCTATCTATGAAAATACCTGTAAACCTGTGTGTATATATACACACACACATAGTCTATATATATATATATATATATATACACACACACACACACACACACACACACACATACTCTATTCCCTTCAACTATTTTCATACTGAGAAAAGTTTCATCAGTTATAATTATCATTTTTCCATGTAGGAATGTAAATAGTTCAACTTTGATAAGTTCCTTATGATTTCTTTTCCCTGTTTACCTTCTCATGCTTCTCTTGCTTCTTGTATCTGTATGTCAAATTTTCTATTAAGCTCTGGTGTTTTCATTAAGAATGCTTGAAAGTCCTCTATTCCACTGAATGACCATATTTTCCCCTGGAGCATGATACTCAGTTTTGCTGGGTAGGTGATTCTTGGTTTTAATCCCAACTCCTTTGATCAGAATATCATATTGAGGCCCTTTGATCCCTCAGTGTAGAAGATGCCAGATTCTGTGTTATCCTGATTATGTTTCCACAATATTCAAATTGTGTCTTCCTGGCTGCTTGTAGTATTTTCTCCTTGATCTGGGAATTCTGGAACCTGGCTATAATATTCCTTGGAGTTTTCTTTTTGGGATTTTATTCAGGAGGTGATCAATAGATTTTTTCAACCTCTATTTCGGTCTCTGGGTTTAAACCATCAGGGCAATTTTCCTTGAGAATTTCTTGAAGGATAATTTCTAGGTTCTTTCTTTGATCATGGATTTCAGGTAGCCCAATAATTTTAAAATTATCTCTCCTCCATCTATTTTCCAGGTCAGTGTTTTTTCCCATGAGATATTTCATTTGTTTGGATCTGTTTAACAGCATCTTGATTTCTCATAAAGCCACTAGCTTCAATTTGCTCCAATCTAATTCTGAAGGAATGATTCTCCTCAGTGAGCTTTTAATATTCTTTTCTATCTGGCAAATTCAGCTTTTTAAGGCATTCTTCTCCTCATTGCCTTTTTGAATCTCTTTTGCCATTTGAGTTAGTCTATTTTTAAGGTGTTATTTTCCTCAGTCAGGCTGTTGACTCTCATTTCATAATTTTCTTGCATTGCTCTCATTTCTCTTCCCACTTTTTCCTCCACTTCTCTTATATGCTTCTTAAGATCCTCTGTGGCCTGTAACCAGTTCTTGTTTTCTTTTGAAGCTTTTGGTGCAGGAGTTCTGATCTCCCAGTAGTCCTCCTGTTCCATGCTTTGATCCTTTTTGTCCCCAAAATAGGAATCTAATGTTGGATTCTTCTGTTTGTTTTGCTTCCTTTGCCTGGTCATGTTGCCACTCAATTACTTGACTTTTGGGCTTGTTGCCACAATAGGACTCTGCCACCAGACAGGTGAGCTCCCGTCCCAAATGCTGGGGTTTTCTCAGATGCTGGGGGTATTAGTTGGGTGTCCTCTCTTGCAAGCTGGTCACACACCCCAGGACCTCCACCCTAGACTGCAATACAGATCCAAGAAGGTTAAAGCAAGAGCATTTACGCCTCAGACCAGTTGCTTGGTCCCCCTACAGTCTGCAGGCCAGGAGCTAAAATTATAGCCTGGCTTCCTCTGTGCCACAGTTCCTCAGCAGCTTCTTGCCCTGGGGGAAAAAGCCAACACACTCCCAACTACTGTATCCCAAATTCCACACTGCACTGACCTCTCACTTTATCATTGACATCTATGTGTTAATAATTCTGGGAACCTTCACAGCTGATCTGAAGTCCCTCCAGCCAGTGATTAGTCAGGCCCGCCCTGAGGCTAAAACCTTGGGATCACATGGACCTGGACTCGGGTCCCAGAGCTCTTCACTGGCCACTCCCTGCAGGGCTTCTGGGCTATCCTCAATGAGAGGTTAGCTTCTTTGTGTCATTTTGTGGGTTCTGTAGCTCCCAAGATTGTTCAGAGTCTCCTTTTACATGAATTGGAGGTGGTGGGAGCTGGAGCCCCGCAGAAGTCCTCTTTCTACTCTGTCATCTTGTCTCCACCCCTGTGTACTATTTTTAGCTGAATTTTCTTCCTCATGGGTTCTTCAGTGGGTTTAACCTTTTGTTTCCCATATAATCCCCATTCACTTTTTTTTTAACTTTTTAGCCTTTGAAGGTAGAACTGGACCTTGAATCCATCTTAGCATTTTTCCATCTTGAGAAATAGTTTTTATTTTTTCACCAGCCTCAGTACCTATCCCATATAACTAGGGGGAGAGAGGAAAGACAGAACTGATCCCAGTTAGATAGATACCAGTCCCATTTCTTCAGGTATAATGCATATATAGCTTTTGGTTCCTTGTTCCCATTACCTTTAATCTTATGGAGGAGCATAGTCAGCATCTATCTATTTCGTAGATCTGAGAGAGTGTAGAGTGGGTTTTTAAGGCAAAGAATCTGCCATATAAGTTTCCTTAACCTAGAAGCATAGTTGAGGTCCTCTACTGGTTGCAACAAGAAATTGTGGGAAAGCAAGAGCAAAATTTGCAGGCAGAGACTAACAGGTGAGAAATCCTTAAATTGGTACAAAGAAGAATTTGTGAGTTGGTTTTTTTTCATGGGTAGGAGATTATAGGGAGAGTGGTGCAAATGAGGGATTAGCATTCTCCACTGTTCATTCATAAATCTATTGCCTTGCAAGATTTCTTGTCCTATAAAAAACAACTGTAATTGCTCTGCTCTGGCACATAATTCATCTTTTGGGTGCATTTTATTCTTATTTTTTTAATTAGCAGGGACCAGAGAAAATGTCTAGTCTTTCAACTTGTTGATCGTATGACCCTTTGCCCTATTTTCTAGGAGAGAAAATAACTTTCACTGTGAGCATACATAATGGTTATTTGGCTGCAACAGAAAGACAACCATAGTATCCTTAATTAAAATGATTGCAAAATTCTTCCTGCTCTCCATCCACTTTGTAAGTAATATCTCTAGCCAATTGCCATGCTTGCTAGAATCTCCTTTGGTCAACTCTCCTAGAAATAAAAAGGAAATAAATACTTTTTACTGAATTATTAGAGTACTTGTTTCAGTTTTAAATCTATTTACATCTACTATTGTTCTTTTGCATGATCATGGCATGGAGGTAACATGTCTTTTCTAAGGCTGTGACCATGGAGTAAAATAGCACTAGGTGCTCCTAGCAATTATTAAATGGGCTTTTAGCAAACACCTATGATGTGCTAGGGAATACGGTAGGTGCTAGAGGTAGAAGTGTAAGGAATGAAGAAATCCCAACTTACAGGAAGCTTTTGTTTTCATGGAAGAGATAATAAGCTGTGGTCAGATTGAGAATGGTTTTAAAAGCTTAAAGAAAAAGACATTTTATCCTAAAGGTAAAAGGAAGCCACTATAGTTGACTAGAAAAGGTAGTCAAATCAACATAGATCAATGTTAAAGAAAATTATTTTGATAATACTGTATAGAATGGCATAGAACAGTGAGGGGCTCAACATGGACAGTAATTAGGAGGCTGTTGCAATAATTTAAGAGAGATCTCGAGAGCCTGAATTAGGGAGCTAAATGAGTAGAGATGAGACAGATGTTATGAAAGTAGAAATGGCAAGATGTTGCAACCTATTGAATATGTGGAGTGAGGAAGAACAAGAGTCTAGGATAACATCAAGACTACAAACCTCAGAGACTGGAAAGTTTGGTGATACTTTTGACAGAGATGGTGGTAGCTATCCTTTGTTCTCAAAGAGGACCAAAATAACATCACTATGTTAGAGTCAAGTTTCAGTGTGTCCAACTGTGTTTGATCAGACCAATATGAGCTTGGAATGCTCCACCACAGGTCGGACACAAATGATCCATTTGGACATTTGGAGTGGCTTCTCTAAATTTGTACATCTCATATTTCTTTCATGCTATTTTGATCCTGCTTTGCTCACAGAGCACAGCACCTTCTCTGATGAGGGCACACCGTGCTGGGTGGTCCTGTGCCAGGGTCTCCCATGTCACTCAATAAATTCCAAAGTTCTTAAGAGAGACCTTGAGAGTGTCCTTGTAGCACTTTTTCTGACCACCATGTGAGCACTTGTTCTGTGTGAGTTCTTCATAAAATAGTCTTTTTTGGCAAGTGTACGTTTGGCATTCTAACAATGTGGCCAGCCCATTGGAGTAGCACTTTCTGAAGCAGAATGTGAATGTGTAGCAGTTTAGTTCAAGAAAGAACTTCAGTGTCTAGTATCTTAAATGTAAGTGATTCAGTTTCATGGCATGGTGCTGGTATATTGTCCAGGTTTCATAGTCATACAGATAAGGAAGTTTTTAATAGGGAAAGGTTTTAGGAAAAAATAATGGATTCAGCTGAATTTCAGATACCATCAAGACAAGAGTATCCTGTCTGAAATTTCCAAAAGACAACTAGACTAATGTTTAGGAGAGAGACTACTGTTGAATATATATATATATATATATATATATATACATATACATATATATACATATATATATACATATGTGTGTGCATACATATACAAATACATAATTATTAAAGCTTAAAAGATCATTAAAACTTTTGTGGCACCCTGGATATATGTGTATATACTCATATATGCATACACATATCACTACATCTATATCTGGAAAGGCCTGGGGGATAATGAGGTTACCAAGAGTAAGATTATAGAGAGAAGAGAGAAGAGGGCCCAGGCCACATCATTATGGAATAGTCAAAGGTAGATAGCATGAGCCAGCAAAGGAGACTGAGAGAAAAGTGGCCCAGATAAATAGAGAGCCAGAAGAGAGTAGTGTCACAAAAACCCAAATAGGAGAGTTTAATGGTACCAAATGTAGGAAAGAGGTTAAAAAATGATGAGGACTGAGCATCAGATTTGATCATTAAGAGATCATGGGAAACTTCAGAGAGAGCAGTTTCAGATGACCAACGAGGTCAGAAGCCAAATTGTAAAGCATTGAAGAGTGAGTGAGAGGAGAAACAATGGAAGTAACAGGCACAGACAGCCTTTTCGATCTGTTTTTGCTCACTGTTATTTCCTTCCAATATGTCATCATGGCATGGTGGCAAGGAGGGATCCTATCTTCTCAAAGGCTGTCAGTTTGTAAAGCTCTAGTTGTTTACCAAGTTAGAAAGGTTTCAAGAACAAGTCTAGTGATAGATAGACTTTATATGATGTCCAAGGGTCAACAGACCTGAATCTGAAGAAATCCAACAGAAACTTATTTTCATATGTGTGAGGATATTTTTCCCCATAACTCATAAGAATCATGCATTATGTTGAAAAAGGGCTGCAATCTGAATTAGTGAAGGAATTACCCACACCAAGAATATCAAGGATTTTTGAAGTATTTCACCATCTAGCTTAGTGACATTTACGACAAGGGGACCCTTACGTTTTTCTTCTAGCATTTTTTATGGAGTCGCTTGGCTCTGATATAGGAGATGGAAATGAGCTCCAGGCTCTAAAGTACATTTGCTATTTCAAATGTAAGGCAGCATGTCTCTTGGAAATGTTTTGCAGCCAAATTCCAGTGACTCACTGGCCACTTATCACTACCATCTACAAATATTTATATTCATGTACAGAGCTGTTTGAGTAACAGCCCTCAGTTCCAAATCATAAGCAGGGATTATTTTTAAAACCTGTCAGAGTTAGGTTACAAATGATGTCACTGATCCATATAACCTTGTTTGAAATTAACTGAGACATATGCAGAGGCTTTGGTGATTTTCATCTGTCCCAGGATATGCCTGTCTCTGATACTTACTACATCTGTAACCTTGAACTAGTTACTTTCCATCTATAATCCTCTGTTTCTTCACCTAGAAAATGAAAGGGTTCAATAAGATAATCTCTAACCTTCCAGTTCCATAGCCTATGAAATAAAATAAACATTTAAAAGGCCCATGAGGGCAGGGACTGTGTCTTTTTGGAAGGCAGTGGGGAAATGCTCTAGAGTCAGAACCTGGACTCCTATTTTACCTCTGAAGCTTATTATATGTGTGAGCTTGAGCAAATCTCTTTATTTTCCCATGTCTTAGTTTCCTCATCAGTAAGATAGGGGGTTAAACTAGATGGTCTCTGAGGTCCCTTCCAGTTCTGTGTCTGTCCTGCCATGATCTAAACATTGTATACCCCCAGCAAGGTGCTCTGCACATAATGGTCACTTAAGTGCTTGTGAAATTGAACAAAGATGAAATGAATAGGAAAGGTGCTTCTTGTAGGAGCTGAAATGGGCTGGATATGATCATCAATTTCCACTGACTAGGCAAGAGCAATATGACCTAGTGGAAAGAATTATTAATGACTTGGCATGGGAGAGAAAAGGATTGTCCCTAGAAGCTATCATTTTTCTCCCAACAAGACCTTAATTGCAGAAAAACATGCTTTCATTTGTAGAACAGCAACAAAACCCAATACTACACCTAATGTAACACCCAATTATGTAAGATATGTATTATCATCAAGACTGTAAAGAGCTACTCCTAACAGCCAGATATACCCATCCATGATTTACATCCTAGAGAGTGACCTGAGTGACTTGTCCAGGGTCACATGGCTAGGAAGTGTCAGAGGTGATCAGATTTGCACACAGGTCTCTTTGACTCTAAATCAAGCACTCTGTCCACTATACAATGCTATATATAATATAACCTATGTGTTGTTGTTGATGTTCAGGCAATTTAGTCATAACCCCCTTGTTTTGTTTTGTTTTTAGCAAAAGTACTGGAGTGGTTTGCTACTTTTTTTTCTCTAGCTCATTTTACAGAAGAGGAAACTGAGGCAAACAGGGTTAAATGACTTACTCAAGGTCAAACAACTAATAAGTATCTGAGGCCAGATTTGGACTCAGGAAGATGAGTCTTCCTGACTGCAGGCCTGGCACTCCATCCCCTGCACCCCTAGCAGCCCACAGCCTATGTAACACTGTTCAAAAGCAAACCTAGCCAGGAAAAACATCAGGAGAAAAAGGGAGCTTTCTGCCCATGGACTCAATAATACAAAAGAACTACCAACCATGTGTTCTTATGATATTTGAGGATTTCAGGAAGGCATCAAGACTTAAGCAAACCGATAAACGGGAAAGCCACATTATGCTTATTAGAAGAGGAAAATGAAAGTAGTCACGTTCTGGAAGAATATATTGACATGGGGATTAAACCCAGTCTCCTTGATTAGCCACCCTCACATAGACTAGAATACAATGAAAGAGCTCTTTGGAAATTTCACAGATTCTAAGCAACAAAGCCAACGTCTCTTTTCATTAAGAGAACTGCATTAAGCTGGTTGGCCTATGCTGCCAAACTATCTCATCTTCATTCTGTTGACTCTAAAAGGGTAAAGTGAAGCAAGGCAGAGGATAGGTAGTGCCCCCGCCATCCTGAGAGCCCACTGGTGTGGGTGAGTGGAGAGTGTGTTCGACCCAGAGCCAGAAGAGCTTGGGTTCTAACACTAGCTCTGTAATTGTATGTGAGTCCCTTGCTCTCAAGGAGCTCATGGTTTAATGGGGGAGACAACATGCAAACAACTACCTACTAACAAGATATAGACAGGATAAATTGGAAATAATCAAAAGTGAAGGCAGCTGCACTAAGGGGATCAGGAAAGACTTCACATAGAAGGCAGCATTTTATCTGACAACTAAAGTAAGAATAGAGGCAGGAGAGGAGGAAAAGAATTCCAGTCAGTGAAAATGTACAGAGCTAGGAAATAGAATGTCTTATGAGGAAAGACAAGGAGGCCAGTGTTTCTGAACTACTGAGTATGTTGAAAGGAATAAGGTATAAGAATACTGAAGAGGTAACAAGGAGTCAGGTTATAAAATATTTTAAAAGCTAAACAGGATTTCGTATTTTATCCTGGAGGAATTACTTCAATATGGAAGACCATCTCAGAAAAATCAGACTAGCCCCAGTTTCTTTCCTGATTCAGTGGACCCTAAAAAAATTGGGAAACAATTTGGGAACAGAGCATATGAGGTAATTGTTGTTCTTCAGTCATTTTTCAGTCATATCTGACTCTTTATGACCCCATTTGGGGATTTCATGGCAAAGAGACTGGAATGGTTTGTACTTTCCTCTCCAGCTCATTTTACAGATAAGGAAACTGAGGCAAGGAAGGTTAAGTGACTTGCCCAGGGTCACACAGCTAGTGAATGTCTGAG
This sequence comes from Gymnobelideus leadbeateri, assembly GCA_011680675.1. Classification (NCBI taxonomy): domain Eukaryota; kingdom Metazoa; phylum Chordata; class Mammalia; order Diprotodontia; family Petauridae; genus Gymnobelideus; species Gymnobelideus leadbeateri. The sequence goes on from WOXC01005487.1 coordinate 104,689, forward strand.
GACACAGAGAATATATTAAAGAAACTTGGATGGCTAAATCTGATTCAGCATCTCCTATGTCTACCTCAGAACCAGCAAAATTTGGTTTAGTCCCTAACCTAGGAAGGGAAAGGTAATTATTGACATTCCAAACCTAACAAAGCCTGTGAAAGAGAAGTAAATAGCTCATAGTGCAAAATATTGGAAAGTGTCAGAGTCTACTTACTGCTACTTTAAAATCTGAGCTATTTTCATAATGAGACAGAAAGGCATTTTTTTTTTCAGGATAGCTTGGGTAATTTGTCTTTATTTCCTCTTATGCACAGTGTCTTCTACTTTAAAAGAGATGCTAATGCATTTAGGTAAAAGCCTATAGATTTACAGCTGTGGATGAAATATATGTTTAGATTGTGCACCCTAATCCTGTTTAAGGAAAGGGAAGACTCAAGCAGCATCAGATTAGTATTGATTAAATGTCACACAGATTGACAAAGCAGCCAACTCTACAGTTAGCAAACACTGAAATCAAGTTTCAAAGCACTGCAGATTTCAGTTTTAGCTTGTGATTTTTTTTTCTTCCAAGGATAATCTGTTCATGATCTAAGAACAATCTTCTTGATGAATTTACACTGAATAATTCAGGCCTCATAGATGCTCCCCCCACTACACCCTCCTTTTCCATGTGCAGCTGGCACTGTTGATGGGAGCATAGGATATAGCTTAAAAGAAGAAGTTGTTAGGGTTCAAGGTACTGAAGATGCCCTCAGCTATCTTACTATTAAGCAGAATGGGAAGGGGATTGTCTGATCCGAAATTTGGCTGCCTTCCATGGGCTCTTGTTTTCTGTTGTTCAGTCGTTTTTCAGTCATATCTGACTCCATGAACCTAGTTAGGGTTTTCTTGCCAAAGATACTAGAGTAGTTTGCCATTTCCTTCTCCAGCTATTTTACAGATGAGGAAACTGAAGTAAACAGGGATAAGTGATTTGCCCAAGGTCACATAGCTAGTAAGTGTCTGAGGCCAGATTTGAACTCAGAAGGGTGAGACTTACCTGGCATTCTATCCACTGCACTACCGAGATGCCCCTTGTTTTCTGCCTGCTCTAAAAAAGGCTCCTGAAGTTAAACCTGCTTGGAGAAGTGACAGGATTTTAAATATTTTACTGTGAGTTCCGGAAAAGAGTACCCCTTCCTATCTAGTCCTTCCACTTCCATGGAAGTGGCAGATAAGATACAAAGAAAATCTATCAATTGGTAAAGGAGTAATTGTGTTCTGTGATGTATTTGTTCCTTTATTCCCATCCACTGTGAGAGGTTAGGGAGGAAGGCATACCTCTGTTCTCTGGCCTGTTTGACACATCTCTCTGTGACTTCTGTCTTGTGGTGAGGCCACTCTTTTCCTTAAATTTGTTTCTTTTGTTAATATGAAGCATGTTCTTGGAATACTAAAAAAAAAAACAACTCCCAGTTCCCAATTGTCTCTACCCTTGGCCATTCTTATATCATTCTCTTACTTAAATTAATGCAACAGTTTTGAACTCTGTTTTTGCGAAACCTCAGATGTGTTTCATTTTTTTATGTGTATTCTACATGGATTTTTCACCTGTGAAGACATGGGTTTCCATCCTCCCCCTGCACCTTACTAAATTAAACTTGACTCAACATCCATTTATTGGCAAAGAAACAATAGAGCATTCCTTAAGTGCCAAGTATTGTGCTGGGTACTGGGGGTGCAAATCGGAAAGCAAGAGAACCCCCGTTCTCAAGCACCACATATTCTAATAAAGGAGACAAGGCTTATAAGGGGATTCAGTGGCAAGTTATATCAAAAGGTCCCATAGTCCTTTACACACACAGGCAATGCAGATGGGGATGTATCTTCTTTAATGTCCTGTCCACTAATAAAAACCACATGCAAATCTGCTTTTGAACCACTTGACATCACCAAGGACTTTGACCCTGAGAACTTTCTTTTCTGAGTCTTCAGTTGAAGTAACTACTGTAGAAGACTGGTAACACTTATACTAAGTCTGTACAGGGTAATGCAAAGTCATTTCAAGAAGCCAAGAACAATAAACCTGGGGGAACAAGGAGTAAGGCTTATGTAGGAGGTGGTAACTGAATTGTCTTTTGAAGGTACTAAAGATTCTAGGCCTGATTCTAGGGCATCCAGTAGTTAGGATGCCCATGCTGGGCAGAAGAAAGACCTGTAAAGAACAGGAAGGCTTTAAGAGTCTTTAAAGCTTCAGTCTTCTCCCCTGGTTCCTAGGGACAGTTGTAGGAAGGAACAATATCATGTAATAAATGAGTTTAATAAGTTTTATATGGTGAAGTATGCATGTTATTGCTTTAGTATGTTATTTAAGGTTAAAAATCATCCCAATGTATGAGCCTTAGCCTTTAAAAATTGGTTTCTTATTAATGATCCTCCAGTCATCCAACAACTATTTATTAGCTCCTTACTAAATAAATACAAACCATAGTAGTATACACTAAAAGTATTGCAAAAAATGAGTAAGACATATAGTCCTTGCCTTCATGTAGCCTTAAATTGAGTGAGGGTGGCTAGGAACATCATGCACACACAAATATTTAATCACTACATTAACAATGATGCAGAATAATAGAACATCTCATAGAAGGCATTCAAATGACAAGGAACTGCATTTTAAATGAAACTCTTTATTCTTTAATCATCCTTCCAGTTCTGCTTTTGCTGTGTAGAAAATAGCAGTGGGAATTTGGGAGTCACTTACAATCAAGGCTGGATTACTTTTTATTTGGGAAAGCAAATACATTTGAAAGTCGTCATTGTATTTGGAGACATCCATTTTGCTGGTTAATGAATATTCTCCATCCTTATTAGACCCCACTTGGGTCAGACCTAAGAGACTATAGCTTAGTAAAGACTTTTCTCCTGCCAACATTCATTCAACAAGGTTAATGACAGAAGGAGTAGGATATTATCCAGTGGTAAGATCACTGAAGGAGGGATTGTGTTTTGTTTTGTTTTGTTTTAATAATGGCTTTGTTACTAATGAACTGTTTGACCTTGGGCAAGTTGCAACCTTTCAATATATAGCTCTGTGCCTCAGTTTCCTAAAGGAAGACAATAGTATCTACATTATCTTTTTTTTCTAAGGTCAAATAAGATAATACACATGATATCTCACTAAATATATATTAGGAGGCCTCCAGCTTTAAGGTTTAATTATTGGGAAGACCACTGTTCATTGTGTTAGGCCAATTCATGTTCACAGTTTGAAATTGCAGGTATTATATAATGTGGACATTTTTTACTGAGGGGTTTTGGTTACCTAGCATTTCCTAGATTACCTACCTAACAAAGTAAAGAGAATAAAAGTTCTCTTAAATAGTCCCTGAAAGGACCAGAAACCAAATCATTAGTGACATAATTGAATTGGCTTGATTCCTCTTTCATGTTGTAGAAACAGGTAATAAGATAATTTCCCAAGGAAGTTATGAATAAATTGAGTATAACCTGGTTATAGAAGGTTTTGTGCTTAGCTATGTGGTCTTCTCTAGGTCACTCTTTCAGTAAGCCTCAGTTCCTTCATCTGTAAAAGGAAAAGTCTGGATTATTGACCAGCTGAGATCTAAGGTCCGTTCCGTAGCTAACATTCTTGGCTACTATGAATTATATAGAATTAAAAGTGAGAGCAGAGAGCATTGCCCCAATTCTGTGGGCAATGAATAATCAGAAGAATCGGGCTGGAAATTTGAAGAGGATGCTAACACAAAGAACCATAACTAATGCAAAGCTTTGCTTTAGGGCATAGACAAGTACCATTTTTGGAGGAAAAGAAAGAGTAAAAGATGGAAAAGGGGACAAGATGAAGAATAGGAAGAACATCAAGTATGTATGAATATGAGAAGATGCAGAAATTGTAAAGACGGGATCATGTTAGTGGATAAGTATAGCCACATAGAGAAGGGAAAGTTATACAATTGAAGGTGGGTAGGTTGTGAACAGTGGTAAAGAATGAGGTAGCCTTTGAATTACTTTGAAGTTATGGTTAATGTTATATGCCTCCTTAGAAGTCATTGTATTCTGAGTGCAAGCTGAACCACTTTTTGGTGAACTGCTCACCAGGTAGCAAAGAAAGTTTGCATCAAATATTTACATGGTAAAGAGATGGTGTGTGGCCATTCATAGTGGCCACAGTTATTGGAAAAGAGATCAGGGTTAACCCACTAGAATTATGCAAATAGTAGAATTTTTATCACTTCCAGGGAAGAAAAACTCAGGAAGACTGAATATAATTAGAAATCTCTTGACTGGGCAATTCCGTGACAGTTTTGTTGGAAAATAATGACTAGTCCCAAATGGGTGCCCTGTGAGATTATCACCATAGCAGATTCAATGAAGAAGAAAGCATCTTCCTTGGAAAGCAATATGAGAAATAAATAACAATAACTCTTTATGTTGGCATGGTTCTTTGCATGTTTTCCAAAGATCCCTCATAATCAGTATTTCATTATATCTTCACCACAACCTTGTGAAGAAGGTAAGGTTGTTCACATGGTCTCCACTTGGCAGTTGTAGAAACTGAGGTTAGGAGAAGATGGAAAATTACTTCTTCTAGGTGTATTTATTGTTGTTGTTGTTGTTAGCAGAACATGGAGCTGGAAGGGAAATAAAAGATCATGGAGTTCAGCTCTCACATTTTACAGATGAAGAAATTGAGGTCCAAAGAAAAAAATTAATGGGTGGTTAATAAATAACCGATAGCCTGAGATTATAGAAATTGTAAGTAGCTGAGCTGGGATTGAAATCCAAGTCAGCTCCAAATACATTATTCCCTCTAATACCCATCAGATGCTTAGATTTTCTCAGCATAGGGATTTAAGGTGGCATAGGATCCCCTTTATTTAGCTTCATCAAGGATAATATCATGTATGAAGTGATACACTTTCCATGATCTGGGAAACCAGCAAATATTTTTTTTTTAAAGCAATTGGGGTTAAGTAACTTGCTCAAGGTTACATGGCTAGTCATTATTTATGCGTGGGTACTCATTTTCTGAGGCCGGATCTGATCTCGGGTCATCCAAACTCCGAGGCCGGCGCTCTTACTCACTGCGCCACCTAGCCGCCCCTTTAGGGCAATTGGGGTTAAGTAACTTGCCCAAGGTTACACGGCTAGGTTTTTGTTTGTGTGGATTAAGTGTCAGAGTCCGGCTCCGAACTCAGGGCCTTCTGATTCCAGGGCCGGCGCTCTATTCACTGCGCCACCTAGCCGCCCCTGAAACCAGCAAATATTAATACAGGGGCTCTGGCCTATCTAAAAGGCTTCCATGGTCATTCTTCAAATTATTTGAAAGTTAACATGTGCTTATCAGATATTCATCTATCATGTCCCTTGGAGCAACAGAGCACACCATATGAAAGGCACTGGAGAAAATATAAATCTGAGGTAAAACACTGTCCCTGACTTCAAAAAATCTTGTGATCTAATAGAAGAGAAAGCCAGGGGTGTGGAGAAATGATTAATGCCTTCAGATATCTGTCATATCAAAGAGAGGAAAAATTAAAAATTAGGCTGTTTTTCTTGGCCCCAGAAGATTGAACTTGTCAAATGGGCGGAAGTTCTAGGAATTCATAATTTGCCTCAATATAGAATATTTTCTAAAGAGAATGGTCCAAAAATGAAGTCCCTCCTAACGAACTGTTTGAGCAGAGGTTGGATGAGTCCTGTAAAAACACTACAGGAGAGATTCTTGCTTCAGATAGGGATGGGGATAGTTAATCTCTGAGGTTCCTTCCATTTTTAAGATTCTATAAGAATGAAAGAGTTGCTTTATAAAAATTATTCTCACATGTAGTATTCAGATTGGATTGGGGTAGGGTAGAGGGATGCTGGTACCTGGGAGATCATCGATGAGACAATGAATATACTATTAACAAAGCCCTAAAATTCCAATCTTTCATTTTATAGCTTTCAATTCAACAATCTTTTGTTACATATCTACTGTGACCTACTACATGCCAGGCATTGTGGTAGATGCTGAGGATAAGAAGACAAATAACGTAGTTCCTACCCTCAGGGACCATATATTTTACTGAGGGGATATAACATAATGAATCCAGATAACTAAATGCAAGGCAGATACAAAGTAATTTCATACTTTGGAGAACGGGAAGGGAGGAAGACAGTAATAAGATGGGGGTGGGGTGGGGAATCAGCAAAAATTGCTTGTTGGAGATTTGTATTTGAAGAAAGCAAGGTGTTCAAAGAGACAAAGATGGAAGGGGACCATACATTAGGCATGGTGTGTGCAAAATCATGAAGGTGGAAGACTGAATGGAAAACTAGGATGATGTCTATTTGTCTGGAATTTGCATGTTCAGCTACATCTTCATTTCTAGTAGGCAGAACACTCAGAAGCTTCACTAGTTTATGGGAAAGACAATTTTCCTCTCTTGTCTTTTGGAACACTAGTAATTAATTATCGTCTATTAAGTGTTTACTATCTCCTGGGAACATTTAGGGGCTAGGGACACAAAAACACATAAAAGGTAAACAAATGAAGTAACCTCTGTCCTCAAAGAGCTTAATAAATTCAGGGTGATGAGTTTAATGCTCATAAATGTCATACTTCAGCCACAGGTGCCCCCTTATCTAGCACATTTTGATGCCATACTGTTACTATGCTGTTATTAATTATTGTGTTGTTATTCACAGTGAAGACAGGAAAAGAGAGAAGATCTGTATAAATGAGCTCATCATGTGACCCACTCATCCTATTCCTGTATTATTAACCTTCCTACCAAGCACAGAACCCTTGGGCATCCATTTCAATGATGCATTTGCCTTCAATCTAGAATTCCTTGCTTCCTAGTGGTAAAAAGTTAATTGTATTGCTTAGGAGAAGCAGGCAAAGATCTTTAGGGAACCTGCAAGATAGTGAGGATGTGCTGGGGCTTATATGGCAAAGGGACAAGGGAAAGGATGCCAATGATTCTAATTAGGAAATCTAAGGGTCCAGGTATCTTTTGGGAGCAGGCACCTGTGACCTATGAATGGGAAAATGCAGGGAGTCTGCAGAGATAATTTTGTTGATACCACATGGTGAGGTAGCTGTCAGAAGCATGAACTTTGGGGATCTGACACAAGGAAGAGCCCCTGAGCCAGCCAGGCACAAAAATCCTTGGGCCAGGCACCCCTGTGTTTGTTCTGATAAGAGAATGTATTCTGCAACAAGAGAAAAATTTCTTACATAGCAGGGACCTACTGAGAAATTGGGAGATTTCCAAAGACACGATCTTCGGGCTGGGGCCCGAGCACCCCTTCATGTTCATATTAAATAGAAGCTAATCTGAGGAAGAAAAGTGCTAAGGCCTGGGGAAAGCCTGCCTCCAACCAAGGGTGGAAACATCAGAATCTGAGTTTTAAAGGAAGACACAGAAACCAAAAGGTATAGATGAAGAGGCAGAACATTCCAGGCACGGGAAATAGCCCATGCAAAGATGCAAAAATGGGAGAGAAGGTGCTGTGTTTGATTAGCCACAAGGCCAGTGTCACTTTATTGTAGAATGCTTAGAAGGGAGTAGAATGTAAGAAGAAGGCAAAGGTAGGAAGGGGACAGGTTATGAAGAGGGCTCTGTGCCCAGTTAAATGATTTTCGTGTCCTGAAACCCTTTAAGATGATCAGTGTTGCTTTGTAGAATCTTGGCTTGGCTTCTTCTCTGCCCTAGCAGGGATGCTTTTATCGTAATAAAGTAGTCAAGGCACCTTTCAGTGATTGGAAAGTTATTTTCGTTACACTGTAGAGTTTTATTTACTCTTGAAAATAATGAAACTGCATTCACCTGAAATGAGGTTGCTTACTGCTTGAATGATTCTTTTCACTGGGTTTGTTTTGGTTTAATAATATACCAAGTATGAGTTCTATTCTATTGGTCGTTGGAGGAGAGTTTGCTTAATTAACTCCTTGTCTCATCTCCTCCAGCCAGGACATTGCTATACATGAGTCTTTAAGCTCCTGGGGGTTTTGCTGTGCACAGAAATGCAAAACTGACATGTGACTTGATTCTGACTATGTGACAGGGTTTCTATCAACTGGTTGAGAAGCACAAAGTACACAGTGTTATAGTTGGCTTTTCAGTTAGAATGTTCTAATTTCTAAAAAAGAAAACATTAAGTATGTCTCCTAGAGACGACTCAGAATGACAACAAATGTAGCCTGGGGAGACTCAATAGAATTAAACTGTTGTAAGTGACTTTGCCTGCAAGAAGTTACTATCTAGCATCTGTCTGTTGCTCCAGCCTAGCAAGGTTTTCAGAAACTGATTCATTGTCTTTGATATCCACTATTCCTGCCAGTTTATTTACCAAATGCTAGCCTGAAATTTGGATAAAGTGGGTATCCTAATGGGTTAATTCACTGAACCTAATTTAAACGAAACCTGACTCACCTTTAAGTGATTTCTTTTTTACTGTAATTCATGTTGAGGGAAAAAAGCAAATAGAGAAAATAAATTGATTTTAGGATGTAGTCAAAATAAATATGATCAACACCTGAGGAGGGTCATAGGATCATAGATTAAGAGCCTGAAAGACCTCAGCAGCCATCTAAGCCAATCCCTCATTTTCTACACATATTCTCAAACATTTAGTGACTTGCTTATTGAGGCAGAGGCTAAATAAAGAACAGAAGGAAATTTGAATCCAAGTCCTCTGATTCCTAACCCAGTGCTCTTTCCCTGCACTACACTGTCTCCTAGGCCCTGATATTGCTAGATTCAGCCTGGTCTCTTAGACCATTGACATTCTATACTGCCAGAAAGTCAGAATGATGAACATAAACTCCACAGCAGACGCATCAATAAAAACAAAACCTGCTGTTGTGGCCACTAGCTTGCACTTCCATAGCTAGGAAAGCAGAATTCATTATTTAGGGAAAAAATTTCAGCAACAGATGTTGAAAGAAAAAAATATTTTAGGAGATTGCAATTCAGTTCAACAAGATCCCCTCTCCCAAGTGTTGCCGTTAATCAGAATTTGTTGCTATTTGGGGGGACTAGAGTGGAGTGGTTGAGGACTAGATTTTAATCCCAGATCAGTCTCATGGTCCCTCTGTGTGACCTTGGACAAGTCACTTAAATCTCTGTGAACATCAGTTTGCTCATCTATAAGACAAAGGGGTACAGCTGATGACCTCTGAAATCTATTCCAGCTCCATCTCTATGGTCTTATTATCTTCTTTGAGCCCGGTGTGTTGGTAAATACCATAGATCCAAGGATTGTGAGAAGCCCAACAACAGGCACTGGATTGTAATTCAAAATGCAAGGCTTTGAAACTCAGCTCTAGCACTTTCAAAATGACAGGCCTTGAGGGCAAGTTATTTCTCCTTTATTATATCTAGTTCCCCCATCAGTAAAGCAGGGATAATAATACAGGGTTGTTTTGAGGAAGAAATGAGACATTCTATCTGAATCATTTTGTAAACCAAAAAGTAATTAACATAAAGGATACCCCAAAAGTCTAAGTGAGGTTTTAAACTTTAATAGCTTAGAATTGCTCTAAGATTTTGGGGGCATCACATATATATACATACATATACACATATATGTATATATATGTATATATATTTGAGTTATTTTTGTCATTAATGTAAAGCTTACAATGGTGTCTTCTACTTTGGTTTAATTCCGTAGCTCCTTGTGAATAGAGCCCTTTTATGATCTATCTTCTATACTTTGCATCTAGAAAATAATGTTTTATTCAGAAAGTATAAGCTCTCCATAGCAGCCACTACACTTGTAACATTTATCTTTGGATCATTTTTATTTTTGTTTTGACTGAATCTGTATATGGGGAATTCCTGGTGAGAAAAATCCTTCTATTAGTATAGCTTGCCATGAAACTCACTCTTAGAAATTCGCCTGGGATGCTGAGACATTAAATGGCTTGCCCAGTTTTCATAGCCTCTGTGCTTCAGACTTGAACATGGCTGGTGACAGCCTAGTAATATTTCATTCCCCATAGTGTCCTTTATCCCATAAAGTGGGATATGGGTTCCATCTGTGGCCTGGGGGAGGGGGGCAAAGCTAGACTAAATGATCTCTAGGATTCCTTCATTTCTAACATTCATTCATTCTTTAGAATCTTAGTGGTCTATTCCCACTGGATGGGATAAGGGACCCTGTGGGGAATGAGATGCCACTAGACCATCACCAGAAACATTTTAAACAGGTTAGATTTGCCATTTTTTTATAGATACTGTAAAGGATATCCAATTAGCAGGGAGTCCAGTGCTTTCCAGGTCTGGGGTTCTATGAATATATAACTCCCCAATTTAAATTCAAGCATTCCTGAAATTATACCATATATCATAATAAACAACAAATGAAGAGCTAGTTTTCATTTAATTTTGAATCCTTTCTTTGAAATCCCTTTATTGACTATGATTTTATTGCATTGTGGCCAATATAGAAAGTGTTTATTATTGCTGCTTTTCTGAATTTGCTTGAAGGTTTCTATATCCTAAACATGCTTAATTTTCTAAAAGGTGCCATATCAGAAAGAGAAATTGTATATCCCTTTCTATTCCTATTTAATAAACATAAGAGTTAATCATATCTATATTTCCCAAAGTTATTTTAGGTCCTTCTTTCTTTTTTATTATTTATTTATTCATTTATTTATTGTCTAGAACTGAGAGAGGCACACAGAGGTCCCTAAATACTATAGTTTCACTATCTATTTCTCCCTATAATTTGATTAACTTTTTATTTAAGTACTTAGATGCTATGTTATTTTGGTGCATAGATGTTAAATATTGACAGTATTTCACTTTCTTTAGTACCTTTAAATATGATGTAGTTTCCCTGTTTATCTCTTAAAACCATATTTATTTTTTTACTGTTGCCTTTGCTGTAATCAAGATAAATACCCTTACCTTTTCTAGTTCAGTTAATGTATATTAAAGTCTTCCTTAGTCTCTAATTTTCATTATATGTGATTTTCTAGGTTTCAAATATATTTCTAATATTTTCTTAGATTCTACATTCTACTCCATTCTGTTGTTCTTTTCTATTCTGTGGGCAATTTCATCCTATATACATTCAATCTGATGATTGCTTATTATATATTTGCTTCTAGCATATTTTCTTATGCTTCCCCTCTTCTTCCCCCCTCCACCCCACATTTCTTTACAAAGAAGAGTGTGGGAAAAGATAAGAAATATGATCAACCTTAGTGATCTGTAGTTGAAGCAAAGCAACTCCATTCTATTACCTTTCTTCTCTTTTCCCAGCCCCTTTCTCCATGTTCATATACTTTTCTGATTGTGTATTCAAATTATGATTTAGTAAGTTTTACCCGCCCTTTATCCTTATTTCTTCTCTAGTGTGTTTCTTTTATTCCTCCTCATTACTTTACTTTATTCTCTTAAGATTATCAAAACAGAACAAAACCACTTCCATTTCTTCTATTCATTTAATTCAGCATGCTTTAAATCTTTAAAGTCTTTATAATTCTGAATTGATTCTTATTTCTTCTCCCTAAATTAGAATGAAAGCATTTCATTTCCTGTAGTTCCTTCTAATTACAAACAAGTCTTTACCTTTTTCATTTGACTATCATATTTGTATTTCAAAGTTTCTATTCAGCTTTGTCTTTTCATCAGGAATACTTGAAATACAAGAAATATCCATTTCTTTCCTATAGGGTTATACTCAGTAATCCAGGGTAACTTAACCTTGTCAGTAAGCCTTTATCTTTGCTTTTTGGAGTATTTTATTCTAAGGTTTTCTGTCTACAATAATAGTCATTACCAAATCTTTGTCATTTTCACTGTGGTTCCTTCACACTTGAATCTTTCTAGTTGCTTAAAATATTTTTTTTACATGACCTAAAATTTCTTGATTTGGGATATTATATTTTTGTGATTTTCTAGTTAGGGCTTTCAGGAAATTATTCTTGGATTCTTTATATTTTCACACTGTTCTCTGGTTATAATAAAACTGGAGAGTATTTATTTGTGATTACTAGAAATATGGTATCTGATTTTTGTTTTTTTATGTATTCTGGGATTCTGATGATTCTTATATTCTCTCTCTTTGGCTCATTTTCCAGGTCAGTTATTTTTGATAGTAGATACATTTTCTGTTTTTTTTTTTCAATTATTTTTCCTTGTTCTGATATTTCCTGTTCTTTATGAAGGTATTGAGGTCTATTTGGTCTGTGCTCAGGGGTCCATTACTTGAATAAGATTTTTCATCTTCTTTTCTAAACTATTTATTCTCCTTCCAAGTTTTTCCTCCCAGGTTCTTATTTCACTTAAAATTCCATTTTTTATCATGTACCTTATTTCTTCCAAATAGTCTTATAACCTTTGTGTCCATACAATTTTTATCTTTGAGGTTCTGCTTGCGTTTATCACGGAGAAATTCTTGTCTTCTACATTTGCACTTCATCATCTCTGAACCCGTAATAGGCCTTCAAATGATTGGTGTTTTCTTGTATTTAATCATATCTTCAGCCTTAGTTTTTTATTTCAAACTTTGTGCCAGGGCCAGTCTCTGTAACCTCCCTCACTTTTCTAGCTTTTGTAACAACTAAGTCTTTTTTTTCAGTCTTGGGCTGGATGAAGGAGATTAGTTGTTTAGCTTTGGATTTTTTTTGCTCATCATTTGATGTGGTGATGTCTTTTCAGATCATTGATGTAGTACATGAGAGTTAGCTGAGTTCCTCTCTAATCTTTGATACCACCATCCTAACCTTAAGTCCACATGATTCTCAAAAGTCAACAGGTACTTCTATGAGCCAAGATGATGGAGTAAGCAGTAAGTCACTGTAACTCTCTCATATTCACCTCCAAACAACCATAAAAGAAGACCCAAAAACAAATCCTTTAACAGCAGAAACAGCAAAAAGATGGGGTGAAATAATCTTTTAACCCCAGAAACTCAGAAGATGGACAAGAAAGGTCTAAGGTAAAAGTGGAGTGCAGTCCAGGAAAGGAAGCATCCCAGCAAGCTATCAGCAAGCCCCACCTCAGCAAATCATCAGGAGATCTTGAACCTCAGTGTGGACAATAGGCAAAGGCCAATACCAGGGCACCCCACATGCCTCATCATAGCCAGGGGAATGGGCAAACTCTATCTCTGAGAACCTGTCATGTGCTTCAGCATAACCCTGGACAAACAGACAGGCACCAGAGGTCAGACCACCAAATGCTTCAATGTATCCCTAGGGAGATGCAAGAACACCCCACTGGCCTCGGCACACTCCAGACACCACCAGTAGGACCCCAACTTAGCACAAGGTAAGCTGCTAGACCTCTATGGCCTCAGGCAGGGCCAGCTAACCCCAAACCCCCACCCTTTCAGAACAGCACCAGACAGTAGGGTTCCCTGTGGGCTTCAGGCCAACATCAGTGTGTCACCAGGTAAATAGAAAGGACCTGCAGCTACTGGCACAAGAAGCCTGAGACAGTGTCCCTTCTATCCTGGGAGCACAGCTCAAATTTAAAAGAAAGTAAAAAGTCCAAAAAATATCAAAAACCAACAACAATAAGAATCTGACCATAAAGTGTTATCATGGTGATAGGGAATATTGAGACACAAACTCAGAAGGGGACAACAATGTTGAAACACTTATGAGCAAAACCCCAAAGATAAATAGGAAGGAGTCACAAGCCCAGAAAGAACTCATGGAAGAGCTCAAAAAGAAATTTAAAAATCATATAAGAGAGGTAGAAGAAAAATTGGGAAAAAAAATGATAACGATGCAAGAGAATTGAAGAGTCAGCAACTTTGTAAAATAAAACAACTGCTTAAAAAGTAGAATTGGCCAAATGGAAAAGGAAATACAAAAATCCACTGAAGAAAACAACTCCTTAAAAGTTAGAATTGGGTAAGTGGAAGCCAATGACTCTGTGAGGCATCAAGAATCAATCAAACAAATTCAAAAGAATATTAAAAAACAGAAAAAAATGCAAAATACCTCACTAGAAAACAACTGACCTGGGGTAGCTAGGTGGCACAGTGAGTAGAGCGTCGGCGCTGGAGTTAGAAGGACCTGAGTTTGGATCTGTCCTCAGATACTTAACACACTCAAACAAAAACCTAGCTGTGTGACCTTGGGCAAGTTACTTAACCTCAATTGCCCTCCAAAAAAAAAAAAGAAAAAAGAAAGAAAGAAAGAAAAGGAAAAGAAAAGAAAACAACTGACCTGGAAAATAGATTTAGGAAAGATAATGTCAATCATTGGACTACTTGAAAACCAAAATCAAAAGAAGAATCTAGATAGCACTTTTAAGAAATGATCAAGGAAAACTGCCCTGATGTCCTGAAACTAGAAGGCAAAATAGGCATTGAGAGAATCCACCAATCACCTCAGGAAGGAAATCTGAAAATAAAAACTGCAAGTAACATTATAACCAAATTATAGAACTATCAGGTAAAGGGAAAATACTGCAAATGGTCAGAAAGAAACAATTCAGGCAAAGTCGAAGGGGGTATGGGAGAAGATATGGGAGAGAGCAGATTGGATGAGGGGATATCTAGTGGGACTGCTATTATGGGGTGGTGGGTAGGAAAAAAATGGGGAAAAATTATAACTCAAAATCTGGTGGAAATGAACAATGTAAACCAGAAGTTAATAAAGCATTTGTAAAAAAAAATTCAGATATTAGGGAGCCACAACCAGAATTATACTGGACTTGAGTTTTGGATCATAAGACTCTAGGGTCATAGATTTAGAATTAAAGGTCATTGACTTCAACTTCCTTACTTCACAATTAGGGCATCAAGTCCCAGAGAGGATAATTGCTTCAAAGTTCCACCATAAGGAGCAAAACTGGGATTTGAACTCCATGCAGTCTTCTGACACAGAGTTCAGTACTCTTCACTATACTAGAAAAATAAAAACCTTAGAAATACTCTATTTCAGTCTCTTCAATTAATTTTTTAACTAATTCTTTTATTTTTTATACGTAATCATTTCCCAATATATCATCCCCAATTGGATTCTAGCTTGTAAAAAATGAAAAGTTAAGCAAAAGCAACCAAATTTGTACAACATTTTCTTCCTATACTCCCCCATTTCTCTACAAGGAGGAAGGAATTGTGTTTGATCATCATTTATCCAAGATCAAGATTTGTCATTGCAATTGATATGATCTGGGCTACCTTTTACTGTTGTTTCCATTTATATTATTATATATACCTTTCTCTTGGTTCTACTTCCTTTGCTCTATATCAGATCAAACAAGTCTTCTGAAGTTTCTCTGAATTCCTCATAGTTATTGCTTCTCATGGAATAATTATCTCCATTGTATTCATATATCACATTTTGTTCAGCCATTCCCCAATCTGTGGGCACTCATATTCGTTCTGTTGTTTTGTTTTATTTTGTTTTTGCTACCATAAAAAATACAACCCCCTAATTTTACAGAAGAAATGGAGACTAAGAGAGAACAAAATATTCATTAGAGCTAGGCTCTGAATTCCAATCTTTTGCTTTTTCTACACTTAATTACTCTCTCCATCCCCTTGCTCCTAAGTATCTCAACGAGGAAACACCTCTAAAATCAAGTTCCAAACTGGAACCATCTCTTTCCTGACAGGAGAAACCAGCTTCTTGTTACCATGGTGACTGAGTGCATCTGAGGTCTTTTGACAAGTTTACCCCCAACCTGTGCCAGTAGGGGAAAGAGCTATTGAGCGGATCCTTACAGTGATTCAAAACACTTTAGATAGATCCTGTCACATGCTTTATAAGTTCCTGATTGATCGTGTGGAATTAAGTTATTGGGCAAAGAACCAGCTAATGGAAACACATTGATGAAATCATTTTTGAGGGACATTAAATGGAACTTAAAATAAAGCTGAAATGGCTTTATGGATTTTTCACTCAAACTGTTTATGAACATTTATTGCCAGTAAATTACAGAGTGTCAAAAGAGGGAATCAGTAGGTATGGTTTTAATAGAAGCCTCTTTGAAATAATAAAAATGAGGACAATTTATTACCTCTGAATAGAGACTGTATGATATGGGGAAATGCAGCTTATAGGATGGTGGTCAGCTTTGGGCTGGACACTGGGAAAAGGTGAAAAAAATAAACATTATAAAGCATTATACCATCTAACTTTCTAAAGCACCTTAGCTAAATCATTTTCCTTCTCTGGGCCTTAGTTTTCTCTTCTGTAAATTGAGTGGGTTAGAATAAATGATCTCTTAAGTCCCTTCCAGTTCTGACATTCTTACTTTATTGTTTCAAGGAAACTGATATATTTTGGTTAGTTTTAAGATGCATGAACATTTTGAAGTCAATGTGAGTCATTTTAAAAGAGATATAATTTGGGATTTAACAAGAAGCATTATTTAAGGATATAGAACTGTTTTTTATTTCATACTCAATAAAAGGGTCAATGAATGGAAGAGATTATACCCACCCAGAGCAACAGAGAACAAGGTGAGAAATCAATCTTCTGGTGCCTTTTGACGGGTTGGCGAAAAAGTATTTTTGTCTCAGAGCCAAGACCCTTAAAGAACTGAGCACAGGCACAGTATAAATAGGAAAATGGAATGCTAGGGGAGGGCCAGGTAAACTGTGATGAATGATTAAAGCAGAGTAGTTAGCCAACTCAGATCATATCTAGAGTATTGTGTCCAGTTATTGTTGCTATATCTTAGGTCATTCAATGGTCCATCAAATTTTATTAAGCCCCTACCATTTGCCAGCATTATGCTAAGTGATAGAGATCTAGTAAGAGGAAGAGACAGTCCCTTCCCTCAAAGAGCTTACAATCAGATAGGGAAGGCAATGAAAAGATACAGAGCATCTAGACCAGGGCTTCTTAAACTTTTTCCACTTGCAGCCCCTTCAGTGTTTCTTAAAATATGAGTCACAGCCCCAACCCACAGTTTAAAAAGCCCTGATCTAGACCAAGGAATGTTACTCAGATGGTTAATCATTTTGAGATCATACTATATAAGGAACAGATAAAGGGGGTGGTGTTGTTTAACTTGAATAAGGGAGGATTTGGGAGATATATTATAGGTGGCTTCAAAAATTTAGAAGGACAATATACAAATAAGAATCCAGACTTTTTCTGCTTGATCTCAGAGGACAGAACTAGAAGCAGTCATGAAAGTGAAAGAATGGTTTAGGCAGTGAGGTGGCTCAGTGGGCTTGGAGTCAGGAAGATCTCAGTTCAGATTCAGCCTCAGACACTTACTAGCTGAGTGACCCTGGGAAAGTCACCCTTTGCCTCAGTTTCCTCATCTGTAAAACGAGCTAGAAAAGGAAATGGCAAACCCCAAATGGTTGAACAACAACAACAAAGATTTAAGGGTGATGTAAAATAAAACTTCCTAACATTTAGAGCTCTCCAAAAGGAGAAAGGACTTCCTCAAGAGTTTGTGGGTTTTCCTGCTAAAGTCTCCTAACACATATTGAATGAACACTTATTATGGATGTTTAAAGGGGATGCTACAGATTCAGGATAGACTGGGTAGCCTTTGCCATCCTCTCCCACTCTGAGATCCTGTAGTACTTTTTTTTTAACCAATCAGTCAACAGGCATTTATTAAATGTGTGCTGTATAGTAGGTCAGGTGGGTGGCACAGTGGTTAGTGTGTTGGGTCTTGAGTCAGGTAGACCCAAGTTCAAATTCAGCCTCAGTCACTTACTAGCTCTGTGACCCTGCAAAATTCACTTAACACCATTTGCCTCAGTTTCCTTATTTATAAAATTATCAGGAGAAGGAAATGGCAAACCACTCCAGTATCTTTGCCAAGAAAACCCTAAATGGGGTCACGAAGAATCAGACACAACTGAAATGACTGAACAACAACAACAGCAAAGATTTAAGGTTGATGTAAAGAAAATCTTCCTAACATTTAGAGCTGTCCATCAAGAGGAGGTGAGTTCCCCTACTAAAGTGTCCTAAAAGATATTGGATGAGCACTTATCATGGATACTCTGAAGGGGATCAGGATGGCCTAAGTGGCTTTTGCTATCCTCCTCTGAGATACTGCATTTCTTTGTTTCTTTACATCTCATCTGGGAGGTAAGAGGTCAGATGTTTTTAGTCTGTGGAAGAATCTCATGTTATCATTAGGCCCTTGAGGGATATTCATCCAGCACCTTTTAGCCTTCCCCGAGTACATGAAACTGGTATGGTTTTGTTGCCCAGAAGTGACTTCCCAACAAGGCACAAACAGATTCATCCTTAGGGCAGGGAAAATGAGATCAGCAGTCAGTCCTCATCAGTTCTTGCTCCTCCTGCTACCCTTGGGCACCCTGGTGATGCCCAAGTAGCAGCGTTTCATCACTGGAGCATGTTGGGTCCACAGAAGTGGAGATTCCAGTCATTTGTTGTATAGTATTGCCATTTTAGAGACTCATAAAAACCTAATGAGATAGGAAATATAAAATCATGCTCAAAAGACACACTAAAGTGACAGCTAATTAGAAGTGAATTCGATGCATTGGATTTGTTTTATAGTGGAGCAAATGGGTTACTAGGAAGATCGGGATTCCTCGAGAGCAGTCTACGAGGATAGAACCTGGCATTCCATCTATTGGGTTATCCTCTGATCCATGGGGCCTCACAGGAGGAACCAAGGTGATCTATGGTGCATTCTCATCAACCATCTGCACTGATGTTGCACTAGTGCTGGGGGAATTCTGGGCAACATGAAACTCAGTTTCTTTCCTTGGCCATCTTATGATATAGCTAATGGGAAATAGCAAAATGAGTGATTTTTGCTACCACTCCCCACAATCCCCTTCCCATTATGTTCAATGGTGAGTGCCCCCTAGTTCCATTCCTCCTCTGCCCTCTCCTTTCATCCTGTGGTCCTAACCCTCTCATTGACAAACTCATGGCAAACCCCGCCCCCCCCGATAGTTTCATCTCAGACTCTTTTCATGATCTTGTATTCAGGAAATCCTATCTCTGGATGACGCTCCATTGCTGGCAGCCCCAGTTGCCCCTTATCTCATGCCTAACGCTCCAATGTGCCAGGAGAAGTCAGCATATTCTCACTGCCAGCTCCTCACCCAAATTCTGCTGTCATCAATTTGCAGCTTCTGTTCCTCTGATGTCCAATTTATCCCTGCACTATAAACAAACATTTATTAAGCACTTGCTAAATAATAATAATAATAATAGCTAACATTTATAGATTTCCCTTTAAGGCTTATAAAGTACTTCACAAATATTATTTTTCATCCTCACAACATCCCTAGAAGATAGGTTTTATTTTTATCTCCTTTTTCACAAATACAGAAAGAGAGGTAGTCAAGTACCTTGTCTAGGATTGAATAGCTTGTGTCTAAGGCTTCATTTGAAATCAGGTCTAGTCATTGCATGACCTAGTGACCCCTAAAAGTGTCAGGTACTGTGCTGAACACTAAGAATGCAAAGAAAAGCAAAAACAGTCTTCCCTAAAATAGTTCATATTTGCACCTGGGAAACAACATGCAAGCACCTATGTACAGATAAGAAATGTATGGGGTAAATGGGAGATAATTTCAAAATAAAAGGCATAGGTATTAGGGTTGGGAGGTAAGGGGGGGAAGGGACCAGGAAAGGTCTCTTGCAGAAATTAGGATTTATCACCATTTGCATTTTTTACAGTCATCTGCAGTACTGGATTCCAGATCATTCTCCTTTTTTTCTGAAGGAGTTCAATAACTGATTCTAGGTCTTACTATCTGTCCAAGTTCCTGCCATTCTATCCAGAGTCTTCTATGTACTGAGAAAATTGCGATTGTCAGTTCTATCTCCCTTATTTCACATGCTGAAATCCATGGTCATTTCCCTAAGGAAAAAGTGGTCCTTCTCCTTGCCAAGGCTTCACTTATGCCCTTAATCACATCCCTTCCCCTCTGCTGCAGCTCAGCCTACACTCATCCCACCCCACCTTATCTTCTGCCTCTCTACCTATCTCTTGGCTTCTTTCCCACTACCTACAAATGTAATGAGGCCTTCCTCACCCTTAAAAAGCCTTCATGTAGGGGCGGCTAGGTGGCGCAGTGAGGAGAGTCAGCCCTGGAGTCAGAAGGACCTGAGTTCGGATCCGCCCTCAGACACTTAAGGCACACACAAACAAAAACCTAGCTGTGTGACCTTGTGACCTTACTTAACCCCAGTTGTCCTCCAAAAAGCAAAAAAAAAAAGAAGCCTTCATGTGACCCTGCCATCTCCTGACACAATCATCCTATATCTCCATTTCCTTTCATTGCCATTGTGTAGGAAAAATCAACATTATATGGTGCCTCCATTTCCTTATAATGTATTCACTTCTTGGCAACTTGAAATCTAGCTTCCACATTAATCTCCCTGCCAAAAGCACTCTCCAAGAATGTCACCAATCTTCTGTCCTTTTCCTTCTAACCCTTTCTTCACTTTTTGGCACCCTCAGCCACCTCCTCTTCCTGAGTAATCTCTCTTCCCTCAACTTTTGTGATATAACTCTCTCTCTTGTTTCTCTTCCTACCTCTCTGAGCACTTCTTTTCAGTCTCCCACAGGTAGATATTACCCTTCTCTTGACCTCACTGTGTTATTTGATTTCTAAATTAATCCTCTTCCTATGCCCTGCCGGACAATGGCCTTTCCTCACTGAGCCTCTTTACTGTTCGTCTTTCCCAAGATTGCTCTTTTCTCTCTATATTCTCTCCCTAGGTTATCTCTTCATCTCCCATGAGTTCAGATACCATGTCTAGATAGTTAACTCAGAGATTTAGATATGTAGTCCTAATCTTTCTCTTCATTTCTAGTTCTCCATCAATTACTACCTACTCATGATCTAGGCACTGTGGCAGCATTCTCTTCCCTCCAAGAGCTTCCAAAGTACCATATTTTCACCACATAGTCATCATGCCTTGTTTTTTCAGTCCAAAAATTGGTGTAAACCTTTTATCTGGTAATCATCACATGGTATAATTCTGTTTGTCACACAGCTTAAAAGGTAAACAAAGTAACTATATTCACCAGTGGCATATGGATATACATTTATCTCTAGAGCTCTGCAAGCCTAGAATTCTCAACGTACTTACGCACATTTCCAGGGTTCAATTTTAATATATATTCATGAGTATTCTGTGCATCCTAATCTTGCGCCAAAGACAGTTTAGTAATAAATGATTTTTAAGTAATACTGGCATATTTTGAAAAAGCTTTACATAATGACTGCACACCACTTTTTTGCAAAATAAATTGGTATAAAATCTGTGACGATTATGTGGTGAAATATGGTAATTCTGACAATAATATTGTATGGGTTAGTCCATACTAAGTACTTGATAAGTGTTAATGTCGTTAAATCAGGTAGACATCTGGAGAAGGAGGAAGAGATTGGTATGAGCTTGGGGCAAAGAGGAAAAGGACAACAAAGACACTACTGACAAAGACAAACTGAAGCTAGGAAATAATAGCTGCAAGAAAATGCAGAAAGCTTTTCTGGTTCCCTGCACTTCAGGGCATGGATGCTACCCAAGATTATAAGCCTGGATTCTCAAAACTGAATCGCTGGGGAGAGGTGAGACAAGGGGAACAAGATTGGCAAACATCAATATATAAAATGCATAATATTTAGTTTTCCCATTCTACCTTGCAGTGAAGGGATGACACAGGGCTGAACAGGAATACATTACTTATCATTAGTCATTTCCCCTAGTCCTTTTCTACTTATCTGCTACTGCCTCAGTTTCTTCATCGGTCAAAAGGATATTATCACCTCTGCCCTATGTGGCTGACAGGGCTATTGTCAGAAGAAAGTGATGATAGGTTTAAAAGCACTTGGAAAAGGTAAAAATGCTACACAGCCAGAAGGTGTTTTCATTACCAACATCATCATTATTGGGTATTTTTCTCTATATATGTTTTAAGCGACCTTGAAAAATAATACGACCCGTAGCCACAGGGGACCCGATGGAGGAGAGTTGTTTATCTTGTACTCTAGCAAAGGAACCAGACCTGGAAAAGAATGAGGCCTGTGAGCTGGGGCCAAAGGACGCAACTTTCCTCACTGTGTCTGAGAAACTCATTTCTCTTCTTAATCCCCACCTGCACCCAATGAAAGGGGAGAATCAGGCTGAATATGTGAAATGGCTTTTTATGGGAAATAATATAATAATAAAATTTAGCCCACTGATTTCAGAAATTTGTTTGTAATTTTTAAGAAATCGATGAAAAAAAAACTTACTGTTTCCCTACCCTCACCATGCCGAAGACAACTTTGCTTATGCTTGTAAGAATACAAAGAAGAAAGTTGTTACCTCTGCCCACAAGTAGTTTACCATTTAAATATTCAAAAAGCACGAGATTAGCATAGAAATCATATATCTAGACAAAGATAGGACCTCAGAGGCCATTGAGATCAGTTGCCTTATTTTATGGAAAAGGAAACCAAGATCCAGGGAGGGGGAGTAACTTTGCTTATGGTCACACAAATACTAAGTATCAGAGACAGGATTTGTATCCAGGACTTCACACTTCAAAGTCAATGCTTTATATCAATAGTCTAAGGCTACAGAACCATCTTCTTCATATAGCTTTGTTAACAATACAAATGCTTAGGAGTTCTGGGTATGGGAGCAAAGGGAAGCATATCAGGCCGGTTTAGATCAAAAAGCATTTCGTGGAGCAGTGCATTTGAATTTTTGTTTGGTGGGAGAGGGCATGGATTGGATTATTAGTTGATGAGGAATTACAACTGACTCTACTTTTCTGAGGTTTTTAAAGTATTCCTTTTATCATATGTAAGGGATGGTTTAAGGTTGAGTATTAAAGGGTCTAAATTTCCAGATTAAGACAGAAAGGACCACTTGCAATATTTTTTAAATAATGATTCAATAAAATTGTTGCTTTTGTTTTAAAACCAGTCAAAACTTCTTTCCTTTATTTACATGTTCCTTCCCAATGCCAAACCAGAACCAAAGGCATATATCCCTGTGGCACAAAAGTCATGAAATCAATTCATTTCCCTAGAAGCATCAGTTTTTGCTGATAAGGCAGGATTTGAAATGGTGATGATGAATGGGAACAATCAACCCATTTTAATGCTTAAAAAGAAACTTTGGAAATTTAGACATGATAGGTTTAAAAGCACTTGGAAAAGGTAAAAATGCTACACATGAATGATAAATACAGCAGAATTCATTTTATTGCCACCTCCAGCCCTACTACTACTAGGGCAGCTAGTGACACAGTGGATAGAATGCCAAGCCTGAAATCAGTAAGACTCATCTTCCCAAGTTCACATTTGACCTCAGACACTTATTATCTGTGTGACCTTGGACAAGTCACTTAATCCTGTTTGCCTCAGTTTCCTCATCTGTAAAATGAGGTGGAGAAGGAAATAGCAAAACATGCCAGTATTATCTGCCAAGAAGGCATACCCAAAGGGGGTAACAAAGAGTAGGACATGACTAAAAATGACTCAACACACTGTTCACTCCAGCACTACAATGGTACATGCTTATTTAGATAAGTCAAGGGTACTGTCTTGACTAATTGAAAAGCAGACATCCAGTGCAATTGATAGTGATAAACTTAAAATTAAATGATTTGGAAACAGTTCAGAGTGAACCAATCAGATAATAGCAACCTTCATGGACAGTGAGGTGCAGCTGTTGCTGACAACTTGTAAAGATAAAAGCTGATGGTAAAGTCAAGAGCTAAATATTGAGATTGGGCCAAGGGATTGATGTTAATACCCAAAGTATAAAGCTTTGAACGGTAAGTGATTCTTTATGAATTTTAAAGGGGAAAAAAACCCTTTTTCTGAGGCTAGTAAGTCGAATTTTGCTTAACCCTAGAGAGAATGGAATTTTTAAAAACCTCAAAGGACCAAACTATGGCAATTGATACAATGCATTTGCATGTATTAGAGATAGAAGGATGAAAATTTTATTTCCAAATAAAATTGCAATATCAGCTGATATTTATTTGTATTTAAAGTCCACTCTGCAGATAGGTAAAATTATAATAAATTATGAAAAGTCAGAAAAAAAGTCTTATGTCAATGAATGTGCCTGGGGGCATCTCTTTACCTAGATCATGCTGAAAAACTCCGTTGTGCTGTAATCATGACAGGCCTTTACTTATCCACCCCCAACCACCATCTTCCTCAACACTAGTTAGCTGCGGTTGTCCTTATCTGATTTGTGACTTAAAATATACCAACAGGACTCTAACACTCAGTTCCCAAAACATTTCTAGACCACAATCTTATCAGCTATTTATGAGGGGCCAGAGCCTGACTCTACTGTTTCCAAGTATTATTTTTAAACCAAGATGTGATTTGTTCTTTGGACAATTTTCAGCGATACTAGTAGGAAAAAGGCAAGTAAATAGATAAATAAAAGAGCGAATAAGATAAGAGTCTATCACAAAAAAGAAAAAAAACTTTTTTCAAAGTCACCTTGTAGTCACAGGCAAAAGAAATGACCTATCCAAGGTTATTCAATGGTTAGCTGTGTGAGACTAGGACGAAGATCTTCTGATTCCCAACTCAGGCTTCTTTCAACTATATCTTACTGATCTGAAGAGAAAGTGGGGCAAGGGGATTGCATAGAGGAGTGATGGAAGTTTAAATATACATTTTAAGCTCTGGTCAGTACTGCTATCTACATGTTCTCATGACTTAGTTTCTTCATTAACGTGATTTCCTGATGTTTCATCATGGCATGGAGGCAACCTTGGGCTCGTGAAGATTATGCTGGCAAAGTACTAAAGTCTAGCAGGTCCCCCCCACCCCGCCCCAGATGGAAAATGCTTATCACCAGCAAGTTGGCTCCCAGGGGATGGCTCTTTAAAACACAGCAACTCACAAAATTGCTCAGGTTTAGCAGGCTTGCAATCTGCATCCATGGGAAGAACAAATGAATAAATAAAGACATGGGTATTCAAAGTGTGATTTAATTATTTTGCTCTAAACATTCCACAGGGCAGTTAGGTGACATAGCAGATAGAGCACTAGGCCTGGAGTCAGGAGGACCTGAGTTCAAATGTGACCTCAGTCACTTCCTGGCTATGTGACCCTGGGCAAGTCATTTAACCCTGTCTGCCTCAGTTCCTCATCTGTAAAATGAGCTGGAGAAGGGAATGGCAAATCATTCTAGTATCTCTGCCAAGAGAACCCCAAATGGGGGTGGTGGACAGTTGAGCACAGTTTGACATTCTACAGGCATTTATATTTCATGACAAAGAGAGTCAAATGAAATGTTCCAGGCCCCCTACTAACAGCATTTTGTTTTCTGTCTTGTTATTTCAGGAGCAGAAGGCACAGTGTTCCCTAAATCTATAGAAACACCTAATGTGAGGGCAGAACCCTTCAAGGAACTAAGGTAATCTTTGCAATCTAGTTTGTACCTATGCACATAATAAACATGTCCTTGCAATTAGATAGTCTAAGTTGTATTTTTTCCTGCTGACAACTGATTTTCTAGCTGAGTTTCTATTTGAGTGCAAATATCATAGAGTGAATAGAAATGTCATAGAGGAAATGTCATAGAATGGGGCAGGAGGAACAAATAGAAAATGCTAATTAGGAGCAATATCTCAATAATCAAGAGCCCAGGAGAAATGAAGTCCTGGATGGATGGATGGAATGGAGAATGATAGAATAATAAATTTAGAGCTGGATGGGCCCTTAGAGGTCATCTAAGAGTCATCTTAAGGAGTTCAATCACCTTGTTTTCCTGATGAGAAAGCAGGAATCTGCAGAGATTGACTTGCCTAAAGGTTAGTGGCATAATTGAGATTAGAACCCAGGCCTTCTGATCAAAACCAACACTCTTGGAAATGAGATACATAGGAAATCTTTGGTTAGGTAATAGCTCATCCTTTTATGACTGAGAGAGCTTCAAGATGATGGGGATGACACCAAAGGCCATAACAGTTACAGAATTAACCTTTTGTAGAGAAGAAAATCATTCCACACCCAGGTAACAGCATTTGACTGGACATAGGAAGTGCTGTCAAATTGCCTACTTTCCCTGAAATGCTCCGTTTCCACATAGTAGAACTGTAAGACCTCTTTGTTCCAAAACATAAACAGAGGGTCCCCAATATGTAAAGGGGATAAACACAGAGAGAATATTTTTCAAAAGACTCCAACTAAATTAATCTAAGGGAAGCAGCTTCACTACAGTGTTCCCTCAAGAGTTGCCCATGCCCCATTCAGGGAAAATTGGATCTCCTCATCTATGAAGAGGTAATTTTAACCAAAGCTCATCAGAAAACACCTTAAGTATCATACATACCAGATGAGGTGTGCCTATAATATGATTTCATTAGTGGAAGGCAGCCACACACAAATCTATTTGTATTGTACAAGGCAGACCTCGCCTTCCAAGGAGCAATTTAAATGTAACATGCCCACTAATGTGGCAGTGGTCATGTTGGAAAATAATACTATGATAATTCCCAGCAAATTAAGGTTTTCTTTGTGCTGTGTTTCCCAAAACAGAAAGGTGTTTTCTGTGTTTGGTGTGAATTACAAAAATTGCAACTGAAAAAATCCCTAGTGTTCATAAAGATTTACAGGCCAGGAATGTAAATGTATTGAACTAAAGCAGGACCATAATTGGTGGGCAATGAGAGGCCTTTATTAGGAAGGTCTCTGGCATGGGGAGCTATTGCTTCAGAATTACACAGTACAATATAAAGAAAGCTGTATTGGTTTTTAATGAGGTCATTTTCAGCATGGTAAAGGGATACCTCTCCCAAGAAAAGATTCTGGAAAAAGGACCTTGGGCAGAAACTGTCATCAGGGAGACTCTAGTGAAGCCTTAAAGCATACTGAGTTAATACCATGATAGCTCATACCAATGAAATAGAGTTCTAGAAGTAAACCACAACCTGATCTTCATTCTTTAATTCAGTCTTCCTTAGGACTGGGTAGGATATTTGTCCCTAAAACATATTGAGTTCTCTAAAGAAAGGCCCTTTCTAAGGAAAGCAGACTAGAAGGCTCAAGGAATGAAGGGAGAGGGGAAGCATTCCGGATAACAATTGCTAACAGAAAATTTCTATACAATTTATGTATCTAATATGATATATATGTTCTTGTGCGATTATTTCAGTCGTGTTCAACACTTTGTGACCCCATTTGGGATTTTCTTGGTAAAGAGTTCTTTGCCATTTCCTTCCCCAACTCATTTTCCAGGTGAGGAAACTGAGGCAAACAGGGTTGAGTAACTTGCCCAGGGTCACACAGCTAGTAAGTATTTGAGGTCAGATTTGAATTCAAGAAGATAGAGTCTTCTTGACTCCAGGTCTGGAACTCTATCCACTGCACCACCTAAGTGTCCAGATATTATGTGTGTATATATGTGTGTATGCATATTTGCACATATATGTATATATTTATACACACATATATGCATATGTATATATTTACAAATCCTAGAAAATATGCTTCTTTGATTTTGAAAGTAGAGCATTCTGAAGATTACTGAAACAACTTTTGGTCTTTCAGAACTTGGTTTTCCATGAACCAAGACTTATATGTATAAGAAACAAGGTTGAAGCTGTTCTAATCCTGGCTCATAAACTAGAACTGACCTTTTTAAAAAAATTCTCCATTGTGCAATTATCCTGTATCTGGCCTATCCCCTACAAGTCAGTGTACACTGACTTAAGGTTCTTGTTAATTGAAAAATATTTTCGTCATTCACAGGAACTTCCTACTTCAAGGGCTGAGGGACAAGAAATATATAGTGATTCACCTCTTGGAAAGTGCTAGGTCCTGAACCTGTGATCTTATTAGTAGAGGGAACACCCAGCGAGGAAACTCTTCCTTTGCTACCCATGTAGATCAGCAATGGCTCTGAAGCTTTTCATCTCAAAAAAAGGTGCCAGAGGAACTGATTGGTTAAGTTACTATTCCCCAAGATTTACATAGCCAGTATGTGTCATAATATGGATTTTAACTCAGGTTTTCCTAACTCCAGGGCCAGAATTCTTTCTAACATACCACATTGCCTTACAATGTAATGCTAAATCCCTTCTTGTATCAAGCAGTCCTAGTAGGTTCAATAAAATCATAAACATAGAGGGGAAACACATCTTAACAGTCACTGGGTCCAACCATTTCATTTTACAGATGAAGAAACTGAGGCCCAGGGAGTTTGAATGACCTGCCTGGGGTCACACAGGTAATGAAAGTCTGGGATAGGGATGAAACATCGATCTTCAGTCAGGAATGAGCCACATTCCCTTGCAATATAATGATAAATACCATCTTATCTTAGTCATGCCTAGTAAATACAGTCTGTCCACATCAAGGATTGAGCCAGGAGCTAGATTATATCTACATGGCAATTTAATGCCATTGTAGGATCATAGATTTTAGACCTAGAACTAGCTAAATGTGAGGAGCAGCTAGTTGGCAGAGTGGGTAGAAAACCTGACCTAGACTTGAGAAGACCTGAGTTTGAATTTGGCCTCAGATGCTAGCTATGTGACCATGTGTAGCACCAACACAATATTCACAATGCCAACGGCAACTATAAAGATGCCGGCATAGTTCTCAACCACAAAATATAAAAGACTCTCCATATAGAAGACAGAAGCAAAACATTTATTCAGATACCAGAAAACCAAATCCCCAAACCAGAAAGCCAGATCCATTATAGCAACATAGAAATTAATACACTGAAGTGCAGCAGAGAGCCACACCACCCTTTAGCCTGCCCCCAAACAACACTCACAAGTCTAGCTGTCTGCCTGGGTATGTCCTCTCCTCCCTCCAACTCTAACTGCTCTGACTCCCAGCTTCCTGTCGGCTCTGCTCCACCCTTCACCAAACTCCTCCCACCATAGGCTCCATGTGATTATATTCAGCCTGTTAGGGGGCAGGAAAATCTTCAAATCAGGGAAGGTCTTCAAATTCCCTTAGGCTTATTAAGGAGCAAGGAAGATCTTCAAATTCCCATTACCATTACACTGTGGGCAAGTCACTTAACCCAGTTCATCTCAGTTTCATCATCTGGAAATGAACTAGTGAAGAAAATGGCAAACCATTCTAGTATCTTGGCCAAGAAAACTCCAGATGGGGTCACAAAGAGTCAGATACAATTGAATGACTAAACAACAACAACAAAGCTAAGTATATTCTATTTCAATTGTAGATTTAGAACTAGACTTTCAAGGCCATGTCTTCTAACCCCCTCATTTTACAAATGAGGAAAATGAAGCCTAGAAAAATGAATTCCCCAAGGTAGTAAGTGGGTTACACATGGGTAGTAAGTGTTAGAACTCTGTTTTGAGCCCAGGTCTTATAATGCCAAATCCAGTGATAGACTATATTGCTTCTTCATCTTAACTTCAAGTTCTAAGTTCTTTGCTTTGGAATTATTTCTGAAGGAAACTCTGAATTAGAATCTGCCTTTAAAAATAGAAATTCTATTGCTCTCTATATTAGGTCCTTTTTTTCCAACCCTATCAGATTAACTAGCAAAATCTGACCCCTACTAATGTATCCATGCTAGTATTTTAATACTGTCACAATTCCACTGCACTATTGATTAGCTTTAACCTTGCATATTGAGTGAAGGGAGAATAAACCAGCAGAATAACAGCCTCAATTTGTGACATCATAGAACTGAAATTCATTTGATTGGGAAGGTGCCTGAGCAATCTATATCTTGTGCCTGAATTGGCATAAACAGCCAAGACAGCTAGACTATTCTGAGAAAGTTTGCTCAAGGAGACAGAATGGTGTAATATCATGAACAATGGAGAAGTAATCCGGAGACCAATATTCTAGTCTGGGTCATGCCACCAGCTAGTTGGGGACCTTGGAGAGTTAACATTTCCTTCCTTTCTCTGGGCTTGTTTCCAGTGAGAGCTTTGGACTAGATGATCTCTGAGGGCCTTTCTAATTCAAGCATTATAGGATTATATGCTAGTTGCATTCTAGATGCAGTTTAAACCAAAATGACCCACCATCTCTCAAGATTTTTGTGGATTTTTTTTAACATTGTCCACACCTGTGAGTCTACTGGTGTTAGACACTATGCCTTTCACCAATACTTACTCAAAGTCACAGAGCCAATATGTCAGAGATTGACAGTCAGTCCAGATCTTCTTTATTCTGAGGCAGCTAGGTGGCACAGTGGATAGAACACTAGCCCTGGAGTCAGGAAAACCTGAGTTCAAATCCAACCTCAGATTCTAACTAGCTGTGTGACTCTGAGCAAGTCACTTAACCTCTGTCTGCCTCTGTTTCTTCAATGGTAAAAAAAAAAGATAATAATAGTACCTACCTTATAGGATTATAGGAAGTGTGAGATATGTGTGCTTTTTTGGAGGGCAATTGGGGTTAAGTGACTTGCTCAAGGTCACATGGCTAATTTTTGTGTTAAGTGTCTGAGGCCGGATTTAAACTCAGGTCCTCCTGACTCCAGGGCTAGTGTTCTATTCACTGTGCCACCTAGCCACCCCAAAACTCTTGTTCTTAACAACATGCTTGGTATCTATGGCATTGTAGGCACTTAATAACTGCATGTTTCCTTCCTCTAGCTTTCTACCCACTACACCATGCTGTCTAACAATGACAACAACAATAGCATTTATATAGCCTTCAAGGTTTGCAAAACATTTTACATATATCTCATTTGATCCTCATTACAACCCTGTAATGTAGATGCTATTATTATCCTCCTTTTACAGATAAAGAAAGTGAGGCCGAGAGGGGTCAAGTGACTTGCCCAGGGTCACACAGCTAGTAAGCATCTAAGGCCAAATTTGAATCAGGTCTGCCTGACTCCAAGCTCGGCTCTCTATTCACTATGATGAAATAAGTGTGGAAAAATATATCCAACAGAAATATGGTAAGATTTGAAATATAGCAAGCACAGTATCCCCCAGTCAGAGGCAATAAGTCTAAATTTGGGAGGAGACAGGAGAGATTTCCCATTTCACCCTCTGGATAGTTTTGGCCTATACATGGTATTTGTTATTATGGGAAAGGTTAACAGATTAAAGGACCACATCCAGGTTTTGTTCACTGATAAGCCCTTCTCTTCACACCACTATCTTTCCCCCTGTCTTTTTTCCAATAACTGTAGGTCTTTCCCTTGGTCAAGTAGCAATCACAACTAGGAAGACGTTAGCCTGCTCCCTCTCCTTCCAAGGGCTTCCCTCTTGGCTAAACATATCCTGGCTTGACTTTTGTTTCCTTGTTTCATCAAAACTCAATCTTGTTTGCTGGAATGTGTGGGGGTTTTTTATTTATTTTATTTTAATGATAATCATTATTTGAGAGAGTTTAAGGCCTCTGGCATTTCATCTTGGAGTAGCCATGTTTACTGCCTTCCTAGGCCGTAAGTTAAAAGAATTGGTCCTGTTCTGGTCTGTGATAGCTTGGGTTCATTGCTCTCCATTTCAGATTTACTGTATCAGTAATCTTCCTTAAGATGTTTACAAATAAATTCAGAGTTGACTTTAAAAATAAAAACTGCTGCATCTCCCTAGATAAGTAGCTTAGTATGCAAAAGCCTACACCCATCATTCTCCCTATGAGATGTTTATTAACATTCCCCATATGTGGAATTATTCTAAACTAATGATGACATGTTATTCCAAATTAATGAAGAAGGAGACTGGGCTTGTTTTCCCTCACTAACTAGGCTGTACACAAGCACTTACCTTGAATAACAAGTAAATGCTAATAAAATGCAAACTCTTAAAGGTGAATATATGGGGTAGCTAGGTGGTGCAGTGGGTAGAGTGCTAGGCCTGAAATCAGAAAGACTCCTCTTCCTGGGTTCAAATCTGGCCTCAGACACTGAGTAGCTGGGTGACCCTGGATAAGCCACTTAATCTTTTTGCCTCAGTTTCCTCATCTGTTAAGTAGCACCTTTACCAAGAAAACCCCAAGGAATTGGACATGACAGAACAACAATAAAAGGTGAATATAGTACCTATCTATAGGGTCACTGATCTATATTAAATATATTCATTTGAAATATTTCTGACCCCTAGGGGTGGGTAGGTGGCTCAGTGAATAAAGCACTGGCCCTAGAGTCAGGAGTACCTAAGTTCAAATCCGACCTCAGACGTTTAACACACACACACACACACACACACACACACACACACACACACACACACACACACACAAAACTAGCCATGTGACCTTGGGCAGGTCACTTAACCCCAATTGCCCTTCCCCCCCCCAAAAAAAAATAAAACCACCAAAAAAATGGTTCTGATAAGCTTGGCTATCTGATTTCCAGCTCAGAAATTGGAAAATGCATATCAGGCACAGCTAGGTGGTGCAGTGGATAGAGTACTGGTTCTAAAGTCAAGAGGACCTGAATTCAAATTCAGCCCCAGACTGTATAACCCTGTATAACACCAGCTGTATAACCATGGGCAAGTCACTTAACCCTAATTACCTCAGTTAAAAATAGTGCATATCAGAAGAAGTAATCACACTGACAAAATCAAGAAGCAATAGGATTTTTCTGTGTAAAACTAGAACTTCAAGGGGTGAGGGAATCCTCAAAAGCAAATTCTAACTGTGTTTTAATTCAGTTCAATGAGTATGTATTGAAAATCCTTCCTACTGTGTGTAAGACACTGCCTTCAGAAACAAAGCACTTAACTAATAAAGCCAAGAAACAGTGTTTCAGAAGTGAGAAAGTGAGGTAAAATGGAAAGGAACAATGAAAAATGAAAGCAAAAAACATGGTTTTCACATTACAGAGCCTGGGTTTGAGTTCCATCTCTGCCTCTGGTCACTTGTGTGATCTCAGACAGGACGTTTGATATCTATGCGTCTGTTTCCACATCTGTGAAATGAGGAAGATGTTTAGATAAATTTTAAGGACCTTTCTAGTCCTAAACATAGGATCCCATAAGGAAGAAGATAAGTTATTTCATGTTGATATATTTAGTTATCTCAAGAAAGGTGGTGGACCCACATGATCTCTATGCTCACAAAATTCCAATTTACTAGCCTTTGGGGCAAACCATACCCTTAATCTGAGTCTCAGCTTCCTCATCATAAAAAAGAGGGGCTTGTACCAAATTATCCTCTAGGGTTATTCCAGCCTTAGTTAAAATTTGGAGGATTTACTATACAAAAATAAAAACACCTATTCTCCACCTTTACCCACCCCCACACCCAATCTCCTTAACACAAAGATATCTACTTAGTGTTGGTTTGTATTCTGGTAAATTTTCGTTTTTGCATCTAAATTTCTTTCTTGATATGAAGATGCCTCTTTATGTGTATAGAAAATCTTGCTTAATTCTATTCTTCATGGATATTGGCTTCCAGCCAGTCTTGTTTTATTCCAATTATAACCTTTTCAAAACAAAGAATAATGGGAGATTAGAGGTACATGATGACAGCACTCTTTACCCAAGACAGATAAGGAATCAGAAGTAAATTCAACAAACAATAAACCGAATGTCATCATAATTTTTCTTTTGACCAGTAATTGTCTTTGGTTCATTAAAGTTTAATGCTAATGGGGTTCTAAGGTTAGATCCCAGGTGATTAGTGAATGTTGCCCAATTTTATTATCACAGATTCCAGTCATAAAATGTCATGATTAGAAGTGAGATCAGGGTCCATGTACTTCCCTCAACAACATCCCCAGCAATTGGTCATCTAACCTTTCAAAGACTTCATGTTTTCTTAGTGCCTTCCAGCATTACTCATTCTGTTTGGGGACAGTTCAGATTGCCCTCTGCCTTCCAAGTCTAGAACAGGTATCATTTTCTGCATGAAGCTTTCCCTGCTTTCCCATCTGAAAATGACCTCTTTTCTCAAATTTTCCTAGATGGCTTTATCCATATCTGTCCATTGCCCTCATCATACCTAGCCTACTTGTAGCCTACTTATTTGTTTATGAATCATTTCTTCCTTGATAAAGTATGAGCTCCTTGAGAGTGAGGACTTTCAATTTATTCTTTATACTTGAACTTAGATATTTAATAAATATGTGTTGTCTTGACTTAGGAAATTCGCCATTATATCAAGGTACAATTATCCTCTCTACTATTTGCCCATTGGTCTTAATTCTGTACTTTAGGACTAAGGAAAATAATTCAGTATCTCAGTTCTCTTCCTTGTCTATTCAGAAGGCACAGCCTTGAGGATGATCAGACTTTAGACAGAGTTTGCCTCTGGTTTCCTTTGATGTGGAAAGAACATATAGGGCTTGACCCCAATGAGACCAGTGAAATCTCCAAACTCTTGTCAGCAGATCTGGAATCTGATTCAAGATAGGCTGGTCATATACAAGCCTGTTGTTGTCTCCTCATGTGTACATGCTCATTGCAAGAAAAGCACTGGCTCTGTGGAAGGGTAGGCACAAGGACACTGGTAAAAGAAAGGGTCTACCAACCACTCATGTGCCTGAGAAAGTGACATAGATGAAAAAAATAAGGATTCAGTTCCATACCCCATGAGACTGAAATCCAAAAAAAAAAAACCTAATACTCCCTACTCCATGCATGCCACAGCATATATGTGATGGTGAAAAAAAATGTGTTCAAGAATAATTGAGTTTTCACGAAACACATTTCTAGACCGAAGGTTAAGTGAGGTCCACAAGCAATACTTGGTTGACCAGGCAAACATGAGCACTTCAGAAGGAAAATCTACCCAGGCTAAGAAAGAGAAGATCATCAAGATTCTATTCAAAGATTAGAACAAAAATAATCTCCTCCATATCCTCCCCAAGTGACCTTAGCCAAGTAACTTAACCTCCTCTCCAGTTTCATCGATTTTAATATGGAGGTAATGCTAGCACCTGGCTCCCAGGGTTGTTGTAAGTATCAAATGAAATAATGTGCCTAGTACCTGGCACGTGGGTACTATATAAATTCTGTTACTACTATTATCATTATTATCTACACTGTCTTTGTTGTTCTTTAGTCATTTTTCAGTCATGTCTAAAGCTTCATGACCCCTTTTTTTTGAGGGGAGGGGTTCTTTGCAAAGATACAGGAGTGGTTTGCCATTTCGTTCTCCAGTTTATTTTCCAGATAAGGAAACTGACGCAAACAGTGAAGTGACTTGTCTAGCATCACACAGCTATTGTCTGGGGCCAGATTTGATCTCAGGTCTTCCTGATCCCAGGCCCAGAATTCCACCTACTGTGCCACCTGGTGACCTATTACTTGTCTACAAAACCAATTCAATAATACCAAACTAAAAAATAAAATAAAATCTTCCACATATAATCATTCTTTTATTACTTTGTAACAGCTGTCATGTCTCTCTTAAGTCTTTTCACATTCAGACAAAATAATCTCAATTCTTTCAAATAATCCTTGTGTAGGGCATAGCTTCAAATTCTCTTAATATCCTGATCACTCTCCTGGTCATCGTGCCACTTGATAAAGAGCTTCCTAAAATGTGACACCCAGAACTAAAGAAGTGGTCAGATCAAAACAGAGGTCAGAAGGATTTCCATTTTTGGATGAGTCAATTTGCCACTCACTGATATTTTAGGCCATTCTAGTGTTGCCACATTCTGGGCATTCAACCATCACTCTTAGCCAGTTTTGGTTGCTCTGCTCATCTGTATTGCATGACTCTTTTTTAAATAATATTTTATTTGTCCCCAATTACACGTCAAGAAAATTTTTAGCATTTATTTTTATAAGATTCTGAGTTCTAAATTTTTCTCCCTTCCCCCCATCTTCTGAAAATGGTCACCTGCAGTATTTATTTTTCCTTGACCTGATAGTACTGAAATTTGGCTATAATGGTCCTTGGAATTTTGCTTTGTTTTTTGTTTTTTGTTTGTTTGTTGGGGGGGGGGGAGTGGGGGAAAGAGAATCTCCTTCCTGAGGTGATCAGTGGATTCTTTCAGTGCCTATTTTGCCCTCTGGTTCCAGGATACCAGGGCAGTTTTCCTTAATAATGTCTTGAAAGTTACTGTCCAGGTCCTCCTTTTGATTATGGCTTTCAGGAAGTCCAATGATTCTAATATTATCTCTCCTAGAGAGATAATATTATTATTCCTATTATCTCCTATTTTCTAAGTCAATTGTTTTTCCAATGAAGTATTTTACATGTTCTTCCATTTTTTATTCTTTTGAATTTGATTGATTCTTGATATCTCAGAGCCATTAGCTTCTACTAACCCAATTCTAACTCCTAAAAGCATTGTTTTCCTCAATTAACTTTTGTACTTTCTTTTCCATTTGGCCATTTGTGCTGCTTAAGGAGCTGTTTTCCTCCATCAATTTTTGTGTCTCCTTTTCTGTTTGACCAGTTCTACTTTTTAAGCAGTTGTTTTCTTTTTCCAAACTGGTGAATCTTTTTTCATAATTCTCTTGTCTCACTCTTGTTTCTTTTCCCAATTTTTCTTCTACCTCTTTTATATGATTTTTAAGCTCTTTCTTTGAGCTCTTCCATAAGTTCTTTCTGGGCTTGAGACTACTTCCATTTTTCTTTGGGATTTTGCCCATAGGTGTTTTGACATTGTTTTCCTCTTCTGAGTTTATGTTTTGGTCTTCCTTTCCCCACGATAACTTTCCATGGTCAGCTTCTTTTGTTGTTTTTTGCTCATCTGTTTTTTTTTTCCTTTCTTTTATATTTGAGCTCTGCTTCCAGGGTGGATGGTACACTATTCCAGGCTGTTTGTGCCAGTGGCTATAGGCCCTGGCTGTTTACCTGATGCTACACAGATATTGCCCTGAGGCCCACAGGGGACCTCATGTCTAGTGATGTGCTGAGGGGGTGGAGTGAGAGGGTGGCTAGTGGTGCAGGAAGCCATAGGGTCTGGCAGCTTACCTACCTGGTCCTGAGCTGGGGTGCTAGTGGTGGTTTCTGGCATGTGCTGAGGTCCAGTGTGGTGTTTCTGAGTTTCCCCAGGGCTATACTGAAACACATGGTGGTTCTCAAAGCTAGAGTCTGACTGGTTCCCCCCTGGCTATGTTATGGTGCATGGGAGGTCTTGGCATTGGCATTTGCCTGTTCCACCACATTGGGGCTCAGGATTTCCCATTGGTTTGCTGAGGTAGGGTTTGCTGCTAGCTTGTTGGGACACTTCCTCTTCTGGACTGTGCTCCCCTTTTGCCCAAATGAGACAGACCTTTCTCGCTGATCCTCCAAGTTTCTTGGGCTAAAAGATTGATTCACTCCATATTTTTGCTGACTGCTGTTTTAGGATTTGTTTGGGGAGCTGTTTTGTGGTTATTTGGAGATAAATATGGGAGCATTACAGTAATTTACTCTGCCATCTTGACTCCCAGAATTCCTGTATTGTGTGACTCTTGCAAAGCCCTTAGGATTAGCTAACACTAATGAACTCTTTGGCTTGACCTCAGCAGTAATATTTTGGATCATGGCTTAGACTGCGCCTATGAATTTCCTTTAATTGCCTGCACAGATCAGTACCATCCTTCTAAAACATAGGAACCAATAATAATGCAGCCTAAGATTTCTTGGTGGCCACATCACACTGTTTATTCAAACTGGGTGTGCAGTGCACTGAAATCTCCAGATCTCCCACATGATCTACCTTGTAGTCATTTCTTCTTCGTCCAGGTGTCTCAAACATCTTTGCCATGTATCACAATGGGGACCTGGGAAGAGTGCATGGTTTCATTAACACAAATCCATCCCCTCTATGGGGAAAACAATATAAAAGTGCATTCCTCTGCCAACAAATCAGTCACACCTACCCCAAAGATGGGCAACACATTTCTCTATGGAGTACAGCAGTTCAAAGCTCTTCATGACCTGCCCCCTCCTTCAACCCTCCAGTCTTCTTAAATGTGATAGCCCATCCCCCTGCACTTCCTGATCTAGTGATGCTATTCCCTGAACATGAAATCTTATCATCTTCGTTTGTAATGGCTATCTGCCTCCTCATCTCTCCCTCCTGAATTCTGACTTGTCTTTCAGATGGGGAAGGGAGGAGGTTGAAATGGGAAGGGAACCAGAATTTATTAAGTGCTTGTGAAAGGCCAAGGACTGGGATAAGTGCTTTACAAATATCATCTCCCTTGATATCTCAAGCCCCAGCTAAAATCCCACCTTCTGCAGGAAGTCTTTCCTTATCCCTATTACTTCTAGTGCCTCTCCTCCATTATTTCCAGTTTATCCCACATGTAGCTTATTCGCACATGATTGCATGTATGTTGTCTCCATCATTAGACTTGAGATCAGTTACTTTCTGTTACCTTTCTTTGTATACCCATCTATTAGAACAATGCTTGACAGTTAGTAGGTGTTTAATAAGTGATTATTAAGTAAATATATTGTACAATTAATGCAGGTATTTTATGTATTCCATGATTTTGTGTATGTGCTTTATTCTCTACCTCCTCCTTACATTTCCCTCACCTCAGTTAAACTGCAAACTATACAAGGGTAGAAACTATTTCTCACACATCTTTATATCTCCCTAATCACCTAGCATACTGCTTTGCACATAGTTGGTTTTCCATAAATAGTTGCGAAATGAATAAATGAATTCTATCTTTTCTCTCATTTGTAATGAGGAACAATACTCTTTTCCCACCCCCAATAGGATAATCTATTACCTGATTTCTTTTGCAAGAAGTTTGTAAAATATAGATCCCTTTTCTCTA
Source organism: Gymnobelideus leadbeateri (assembly GCA_011680675.1). Lineage (NCBI taxonomy): Eukaryota > Metazoa > Chordata > Mammalia > Diprotodontia > Petauridae > Gymnobelideus > Gymnobelideus leadbeateri. The sequence goes on from WOXC01005487.1 coordinate 143,238, forward strand.
GGGAAGATGTAATTGTTAGGCTCCAGTGGGATTGTGTTTAGGTTTACAAGCCTGTAGCTCTCAGTCCTCTGAATTTTATCTGGCATGGTGAGCTGCTCATCGAGGAATTCAGAGTCCTCTTTCATCCAGCTATACATCTGATTATTTCTTGCTATTCACAGAGGAAGATAAGCTTCCAATCCTTTGGGATCTAAGACTTAAGCAGAAGTGCAACTGGTCCCATTCTCCTCTTTATTTCTTTGCTCACGTGTATCGTCACACATTCTAGAGTAGCAAAGAAAAGTAGAATTTAATTTTTTTTTGACAATCCCGGCTGCATGCCACTAACCTTGAGTATAAAATAGATGCTAATAAATGCAGGGTCTTAAAAATGTGAATTATAGCCATTTCACACTTCATGGCAGCTTCAAACTGGCGAGATAGCCTAATACTTAATTACAATGCTTGTCCTCTCTTCAAGTGTGGATGACATTCCTCAGATATATTTTGCAATGACATCTGTGGGAAGAAGTTGAGAAACTAATTAGTTATTCCTAATGCAGAGTATTGACTGTGCACTGATTAAAAGAAAATGTTGACATCCATCCTCACATGATGTATCTGTCTATTAGCTTAGTCTTCTCCCTCTGGTTTTCATGGAAGGTCTCTAGAGAATGATGAAAATGCCCTTCAGTCTTCATAATGCAGATGTTTATAGAAGACATTGCTTTTCATTTACATTCTGCGAAGGATGAGTGGGGTGATGGCTTGCTCAGCAGGGGGTGTTTGATATTTTCTGCTTCAGGGAAAATTACCAGCCGGTGTTTTCTGAGGGCCACTTTGGTGGAGCAGAATGCGATGTTATCTACAGGTTAGTGAGGAAGCCCCACCATACGTACAATAAAAGCAATTATTAAAGAAGAAGGCTCCTGGGCCTCAAGCTGAGGCAATGCAACAGCTGCTTGCCACAGAATATGATGTGTATGCCTACCCACAGAGCCCTGATCATCATGGAGGCATATGTTCATAAGGCATGGCCTTCTCCTTCCAGCATGAGAGGTAAAATTTGCCACTGTATGAAATCTTGTCTCATTTAGTCCGTGTGTCTCTCAGGACACTGATCATATCCTCCCTTTGAATAGAGTTAATTGGCTTCTTGTCCTGTTTTAGTAGACACTGTGCTACTTGAGGGCAGGGTCTCCATTTTATTCAATTTTATACCTCATTGAGCACTTACCACAGTCAGTACATGAGTGTGTAAGTAAGATGCAGTAGATAGTCATTAAGCATTTAAGTGGCCACTATATACTAAGCACTGATCTAGGCACTGGGGGATAGGAAGAAAGGCAAAATACAGAACAGAGAGCTTATAGACTAATGAGGGAAAGCAAGTCAACGTGCAAACAACTATGTACAAACAAGATACAGGCAAGCTAAATGAGATATAATCAACAGAGGGAAATCACTACATTGAGGGGCACTTCTCATAGAATACAGGATTTTAGTGGAAGCTTGAATGAAGCCAAAAGATAGAGATGAGGAGGGAGAGAATTATTACCTGAAGTCTGGATATGGAGGGGCTTGTTTGAGGAACAGTAAGGAGGCTGGTGTCACTAGATTGTTCAGTACAGGGTCAGAAGTAAGGTATAATAAGACTGGAAAGATAGGAGGCCAGGTTGTGAAGGGCTATGAATACCAAAATAGAGGATTTTATATTTAATCCTGAAGGAGAAAGGGAGTCCCTGGAGTTTATTGAATAGGAGCTGGGTGGGAAGGGGCAGTATGACTCAGTTAGAACTGCGCTTTAAAAAGGTCAATTTGGCAGCTGAGTGGAGGACAGATTGGGGGTGATCGAAGTAGTCCAAGAGTGAGGTGATGGCCTGTACCAATGTCGGGGCAGAGTCAGAGAGAGAAGGGGGTGTATACAGGAGATAATTAAAAGCATGAGTTATATTAATATCCTGTCTCCTCGAGGAGACTGTAAGTGTCTTGAGGGAAGGGACTATGTCTAATTTACCCATCAGACTATGAGCTCCTTGAGGGCAGGGTCTATTGTTGTTGTAGTTGTTGTTTTTGTCTTCCTTTGTATCCCCAGCGCCCAGCATAGTAAGCATTTAATAAATGCTAATGTAGGGGCAGCTAGGTAGTGCAGTGAATAGAGTGCCATCCCTGGAGTCAGGAGGACCTGGGTACAAATCTGGCTTCAGACACTTAACACTTACTAGCTGTGTGACCTTGGGCAAGTCACCTCAATTGCCCTGCCTCCCCCCCAAAAAAGACAAAATAACAATAATAATAATAAACGGTAATGTACTGACCAACTGACTTTGTTTGCCGCAGTCACTAATACCATGTTGAACATAGCATAAATGTTTGTACAGTTGATGTTTTTGCTTTTTTTGTTTTAACAGTGAAATTATTCGTCATTATTATAATAATCTACATGGAAATTCCATCCATTTACTATACTAAGTGGAAACAAAGGGGTAAGGGGAGAGGAGGAGGGTGAGGAGTGTGCCCATCTGTACCATGTCATTAGGGACTGAAAGATAAGTTTTAGTTTCTTAGGAAGTTGCATGAATATAGAATTGTGGAATGAACAAGCTTCAGAAATTCCCTTTTCCTCCTTGGGTCTCGGTTTCCTCAACTCTAAGATGTTATGATTGAACTAGATGACCTTTAATCCTAATTTCTAAAGTTCCTTCCCAACTTTACATCTATAATACTGTGATTAAGTAACAGTGCTAAATATGAAAGAACTGAAGTGCTTACATTGTATTATGAATGAGATCTCTTGTGACAGCCAGCTACATATACTATTTAATGAGTGAGTAAATAAGGACATACTTTATTTATATTGAATGGGTGGTGAACTGAGAGGTGAAAATAAGCAGTAATGATCTGTTCTCTCATAAGATTGATTCAAGCTGAGCAGAGGGCCCACTATTTGTAAAATGACTGTGAGTCTCTCAGATGATCCAGGAGCATGTCAAAGATGAAATATTAGATTCAAATCCCATTAGGAACTTACTGCATATCACAATTGGAAATGATGTGATATCATCTCATGAGACTCAATTATGACAGTCTGTAGTTGAGCAGAATTAGGAGTGAGGAGAGCTCATTCTTCCTTTAAATAGTGATGTAACCTTAAGTAAATAGGCTATTCAACCTCTCTGGGCCTGAGTTTCCACCTCTATCTAAAAAGGGACTTGAACTGGACAAACTGTACGGCCTCCTCCACTAATATTCTATGTCTTGTGTTCTAAGGCTCCTTATAGCTCTGACATTTTGTGTTCTGTGATTCCCTCCAACTCTTTGTTCTATGTCCTTAAGTCCTTTCCAACTCTGATCCTGGGCTCCAAGCTTCCTTGATTTTCAAAGGCTCCTTTCCATTCTAACATTCTGTAAATCTGTGATTCAGTTTGTTGAAATCCATTTTAACCTTAAAGGAGCACCTTTTGAAATGTATAACATAGACAAGAGTGCATGACCTAGGATACCCTGAGGAAGGATTTCCCAAGTAAGAAGATATCCAAAGTTACAATAGGCATATTTTGTCTTTTTTTTTCACCACAATTCTCAGAACCAGGCTTATGAAATCTATTTCTGACTTAAATATCTTCCAGAAGCAAAGTATAGGTTATACCAACAATCAAAGAGCTGATGACGTACTTCCTATATGATACATTGTTATGTAATCAGTATTGAATGAGGAGAACCATGATGTCATCAAAAGGGGGGCAACTTTGGGATCCAGAAGACCTGGGCTTAAGTCCTGACTCACACTCATTAGCTGTGTGATTATGGACAAATCACCCCACCTTACTGTGCCCCAAGCAACTTTCTAATAGTGTTAAGGCAGCTACAAACTACATTATCAAAGGGAATTTTCTCATCAAGGAATTCGTCCATCAACTAAATTACAATTTTGGATTAAAAGAAATAATTAGGGGGCAGCTAAGTGTGCAGTGAATAGAGCACCAGCCTTGGAGTCAAGAGGACCTGAGTTCAAATCTGACCTCAGACACTTTAGGCACTTATTAGCCATGTGACTTTGGGCAAGTCACTTACCCCCAATTGCCCTACAAAAAGCAAAAAAAAAAAAAGAAAAGAAAAGAAAAGAAAGAAAAAGAAAGAAAGAATTAGTCACTTGCCTATTGATGAGGGGCTAGAAATATTGAGGGAGAAACCCATAGGGATCCCAAGACCAGAATTCACATGGCAAGGTCACCTGGAATGAACTCACAGAATCTATCATTCTTTCAGTCAAGGTGGCAAAAATTTATTGTTATTTATTATTGTGTCCCCATTTGGGTTTTTTTTGGCAAAGATACTGGAATAGTTTGCCATTACATTCACTAGCTCATTTTACAGGTGAGGAAACTGAGGCAAACAGGGTTAAGTGACTTGCCCAAGGTCACATAACTACTAAATGTCTGAGGCCAGATTTGAATTCAGGAACGTGAATCTTCCTGACTCTCAACCCAGCACTCTAATCCAAGGTGCCACCTAGCTACCCCCCAAAAATAAATTAGTGCATAGGAATAATCTCATTCTTGCAAATCAAAGCTAATGGTATAGAGAATATTTGACAAATATTGGTCAAGAGAAGTGCAAAATCAAACCTTCCTTTTAATAACTAATATAAGCAAAATGGAAGATATAATTGATTTAATTTTTCATGCCAAAGACCAAAGCAGGCTGCATAGTCTACAAGCAATATGCAGGCAATCAGGTTTACTTGGGAGGCATTATAGGTACTATTCATAGGCTCCCGGCCAAGCTACTTAGCCTCTCAGGGCTCTAAGCCCAAGATATCAAATACTTGACCCAGCTGCATTGAGGCTGGTATCCATCCTGAGTGTGGCCAAGCCAGGTTAAAGTGTAATTGGGAAATATTTGACTAGATAAAAATAAACATAGATAATGTTAATATGTGGTTTTCTAAGTCAATATGTAACCCATCCTTAGGTACAGTTTTGTGGCCCTGTTTCTCTTTGAATTTGACACTCCTGCTCTAAGCAGTTTTCTAAGAATATAATTTGTAGAGAATTTAGCTACTTGCATTGGTAGAGTTACTAAACTGCATTTCTTCCCCTGGGAGCTTCCTCTGCCAGTGAAATCACAGGTTCAGTCCTTGTCTGGTCCCTATACTCTCAAAAAATCTGTCTTTGAATCTCTAACACTAAGCCTAACTCAGACAACGTCTCTCCCTTCCTCAAAAGACTCTAAAGCTCCTTCCTGTTTGCCCCTAGGATAAAATACCAACTCCTGTCCAGGTCATTGAAAGCCATTCTCAGTCTGATTCTAATCTTTCTTGCTAGACTGATTACACATTACTCCACCTCAAGCCATTTTTGTTTCTTTCAAATCATCTTAACTTTGTGTTCCCAATATATAACATTTCCTCTTCCTTCTCCCTTTTCTTAGCCTTTCCATAGTCTCCCAAGCCCAGAGGGTACTCTCCCTTCACCTCTGACTTTTAAAAACCTCTTCAAGGCTCAAATGAGCTGCTACCTCCTACAAGGCCTTTCCTGATTCCTTGAATTCCTCCAATTCTCCTGACCCCTACCAATTAGTGATGGCCCATCCCTGAAGTTCTTATATTTATTTGTTTATTTTGGCTTGGCAATTGGAGTTAATTGACTTACCCAGGGTCCCACAACTAGTAAGTGTTAAGTGTCTGAGGCCAGATTTGACCTCAGGTCCTCTTGTATCCAGGGTCGGTAATTTATCAACTGAGCCACCTAGCTGCCTCTGAAATTATATTATGTTCTTAAAAATTTAGTCGCCTGTGTGCATCATTTCCCACAATAAGTCATATGCTCCTTTCAGAGGGGCACTGATTCTTTTTGTCTTTATATGCCTGAAGGCATAGACTATTCTTATATCCCCTAGCAGAATCCTTGGCATATAGTAGGTGTTTAATAAATGCTTACTGAATTGAATTATGACTTTTCCAAACCCTACCTTCCTACTAACCTACAGGAGGAAGTATCACATAAGATTCAAGCTTTGCTATAGATCAAATCTATGTTATTGGAGTTGAAAGACCATGAGCTTTCCTTTCTCTGGAGCCCTGCTCCAGAAGAGAATCTAAAAGCTTCAAAACATCCCCCTTCCTCCCCTGTGCTGGAATAGGGCCAAGTTAAATGGAACTCCCTGGGGGCAAAAACCAAGCTGGAAAGCATAACACAAAGGCTCCTTGCCTAAATCCACTTTATTTGTGCTTCAGCCTGCCTGCCCCAGCAGAATCAATAGCTTTCTCATAACCATTGCTGGAAAATGAAATTAGACATTAAACTCTAATGAGCCTTTTTTTTATTTTTCAAATTGAGTATTCTGTGTCATCCAGGAGGGCCTCCATTTATATTTGCCTGCCTTCATAAAGGCTGAACCCTGAGGTAAAATGCACCTTCTATGAGTTACGAATTTTTTTTTTCCTTTGGAGCAAACCATAACAGGCACCTATTTTTAATTTGACTTTGGATGGATCTTTATCTCTAGCTGCAGGTTCCTGCCACCAAACTGATTCCTGCTAGCTACCAATGGATGGGCCAGTTTAACCCCCAGGACACAGAGGATGCCCTTGTTCCTTAGTAAAATTAATTCCTTTCATAGCTGTAGGTAGTCAGGACACCCCCACGGTCATAAAAAAAAAACAAACCTCCAGTCATATTTTTCAAAGAATTGGTTCTTCACGGCATAGACACTACTTATGAGGCCTTTTGCCTGAATTGGACTCAGGAAGGAAAAGGGATTTCCATTGGAATATCATCCTACATTAAACCTGCACTAGGAATTTGGGGCTGGAGAACAGCACATGCTCCCCAGCCAAAATAGGAGTAATAGGGAACAACTGAAGGAGAGGATGGGAAGGGAGCAAGAGTCTATCAATAATACTATGCCAGGCACAGTCTCAGCACTTTACAAATGGTATCTCATTTGGCCTCACAACTCTGTGAGATAGGGGCTATTATCATCTCCAATTTACAAGTGAGAAACTTGACTTCACCAGTGGTTCAAGTTCACAGCTTTTCAGAAATGATTAATGAAACCTAAGGGGAAAAACAATCAAGGCACAGATGAGATGCCCTTCCCAATGTGGGATGGACATTGGAGCTTTCCCCTCAGCTCTAGAGCTTATGCTTCTAGTACCAGGGGTGTGGCAGTGGGTAGCAGGGTCTCTGTCTTCTTCCCCAGGACATGAGCTTGGAGTAGCACCCAATGCTGATTTCTACCACAGCACAACTCTAATTTTCTGATACTGTGTAATCACTTTATCAGTATTTAAAATAAAAGTAGAGTTTAGAAACAATCAAAATCCAATCTAATCTATCAAATATTTATCAAATGCCTGCTATAGGCCAAGCTCATAAAAACAACTGACCTTAAAAAAAAAGAAAAAATATTCCATTCTTCTGGTGTTACTACATAGCAATATGACATGGAATACTGCTCACTGCCTTTGAAGAATGAAAAGTGAGTATCACACAAAAGACGGACACATAGCGGTTTTAGAAGGCAGCAACATGTAATCAAAGAGTGTAGGGGTACAAGATATCATCCAGCAGTTGTATGACAGGGAGTGAAGATGATCTGGTCATATGGCAGGAACAAGAAAGGACAAGTGGACAGAGTGTTCCCCAAGCAATATTTGGAGAAAGACCCCCAGTTGTACACTTATGGGGAGGGATACTCAGGAATGCCGGGGGTGAGATCTGAATTATTGGAGGGAGCTTCCAAATTCAAATTCATGAAACCATGGGTCAGTTTGACTATTTGAGAGCATGTTATGTGCTAGAGATCTGGGGCAGGGGGAGGAAAGGCCCCACTTTCATACCACTTGGTCTTGGACTTGAGATGGTGCTACTCTACAGATACCACGGTATTTAAGAAAGCACATTGGAGATCAAATAAATTTTAGTCCAAGTTCCAAAGAAGTGAGCCAAGTAGCCTTGGGCAAATCACCTGAACTCCCTAAATGTCTTCTGTAAAATAAGGTGGTCAGACTAGCCTAGTGTGGTGCAAAGAGCCCTGGCACAGGATTCAGATCCTGACTGTGCTGTACTTCTGATGTTACTCTATCTCTTTTTGCTTCAATTTTTTTATCTGTAAAATGAAATAGGACTAAGTGATTGCTAAAATGGAAAAAGAAAGAGAAGAAGCATATATATATATATATATGTATGTATGTATGTATGTATACACACACACACACACACACACACACACACACACACACACACATAGCCTACTATGTGCCAAGCCCTATGCTAAGCATATTACAAATATTAACTCACTTGATTCTAGCAATAATCCTGAGAGGTGTGATTATCATTCCCATTTTGCAGATGAGGAAACTGAGGCAAAAGAGACTTAAGTGACTTGCCCATGGTCACACCAGCTAGTAAGTGTATGAGGCTAGATTTGAACTAGGATCTTCCTGACTCCAGACCAGCACTCATTCACTGAGCCATCACCTGCCTTAGGTCACTCCCATCATTCCATAACCCAATGATTATGCCATAGGATAATGGTGATTCATGTGGAAATACATACACTTTGGGGTTTTTTCCTTCATATTATTTTTTCCAATTACATGTAAATATAGTTTCCAACATTCATTTTTGTAAAATTTTGAGTTCCAAATTTTTCTCCTCTCCTTCTCCTCCCTCGTTCCCAAGACAGCATGCAATCTGATATAGGTAATACATGTACAGTCATGCTAAAAATGTTTCCACATTGGTCATGTTGTAAAAAAAAAGAATCAGAACAAAAGGGAGAAACTATGAGAGAAGAAAAAAAACGAAAATAGTATGCTTCAATCTTGCATTCAGACTCCATACTTCTTTCTCAGGATGTAGTTAGCATTTATCATCATGAGTCTTTTGGAATTGTCTTGGACAATTTTATTGCAATATTCTCACAGCTAATCATTGCACAATATTGCCGTTACTGTGTACAATGTTCTTGTGATTCTGCTCACTTCATTCAGCATCAGTTTATGTAAGCCTTTCCAGGTTTTTTTCAAAATATGCCTTCTCATCATTTCTTATAGCACAATAATATTCTATTACATTCATATACTATAATTTGTTCAGTCATTCCCCATTTGATGGGAATCTCCTCAATTTCCAATTCTTTGCCACCACAAAAAGAACTGCTATGATATTTTTTGTTCATGAGGGTCCTTTTCCCTTTTTTATGATCTCTGTGGGATAAAGACCAAGTAGTGGTATTGCTGGATGAAAGGGTAGGCATGCAGAGTTTCATAGCCCTTTGGGGTTAGTTACAAATTGCTCTCCAGAATGACTGTATCAGTTCACAGCTCCACCAACAATGCATTAGTGTATCAATTTTTACATGTCTTCTCCAATACTAATAATTTTCCTTTTCTGTCATATTAGCCAATCTGACAGGTATAAAGTGGTACCTCACAGTTGCTTTAATTGGCATTTCTCTAATCAATAGTGTTTTAGAACAGGAAATGTATACAGTTTTGTTGACTGGGACATTAAGCGGCCTTATCAGGCTGACAATATGCTATTCATAACATGGCAGATAATCTGAATCCAAATGAATTCAATTCAGTAGCTATGCTTCTTTCCTATTTCCCACATGTTGTGTTAGCACACTATCATATATCCACCAGTAGTTTAAATTGTGAGTGAGGAGACAAGATAGACACATAAATAGAGAAACAACAAAATAGTCAAAAGCAGAGCTGGTGAGCCTTACACATCTGACCTCCTCAGTGAACAGGATGAAAGATATTAAAAGTTGACTAACTTGTCAATTATTACTATGATAGGTTAATGGATTGGGTTGAAAATTAAGTTGAACCAGGTGCAGCTGGCTGGAGATAAATTCTCTTCCCTCCTTCCCACCAAGGTGAATGACCTATACGCAAACACTGCCCTTTGGTGAGTAATTAACTATCCAATAGGGAAGTACCACCAAGGGAGCAATCACCCAGCAGGGATGGAAAGAGGAGAGGTAATCATTAAAGAGGGAGGGTTCTGGAAGCCTAATGATCCAGAATAAGGGGTCTGGGGGAGTGATTATTAACGGGAAGGAGGCTGATGGTGCAATCATTCAATAGGTAAGGCCTCTCTAGGAAGCATATGAGGTTATCTGTCCTGCTCCTTCGTGAGCACTTGAATACCACCAATCACTTTTTGGTGGACATTAGAAAAAGCATAGAAACTGGGCTCACTTAATACAACTAAGAACCATAGCCTACTTCATTAAAAGTCACTTTTAACTGTTTAACCCTCAGGTTTTGAGGCTTCCATCATGTCAGAGAATACCTCCCAGAAAAGGGACGTGACTAAGTTAATCTGAAACTTAAACCCAGATCTCCTGTCACCCAATCCAGATCTTTCTCCTTAGTATCATATAAACAATCATTCAGCAACAAATGTATTGTACAATCCACAAATTCAATAGAGGTTCCCAGGAGGGGGAAGTCATCATGTACTGGAGTATTCAGGAAAGGATTTATGTTAGAGGTGTGCTTAAATTAGGCATTGAAGGAAGAATTTAGATAGAAGAAGGAAACATTCAAGGCACTGGAGACAAAATAATAAGAGTTTCTGTTTCTATTTTTTTTTCAGTCAATCAGTTGCTGTCTTCACAAATGCCTTATGAACAAGACAGGGCAATAGCTATTATTCCCCCAAATCACATTTCAAGCAATAACTAGTGCTGATGCTGATTCTTAGTATGTTCTGGAGTCTGTTTCCAGGAATCTGATGAAAAAGGTTTTCATTGAATCATAAAGGTGGATGGGAACTTAGAAGCAATCAAGTCTGGTCCCACACAGGGCAGCAAAGGTCCTTTTACAGTGGGCTAAATTAGATTTTGTAGTACAAACAATAAGAGCATTTTGAGTGTAGTGAAAGGAGAGAGAAGTGGGGGCTAAAATTCATGGAAGATGGGGACTTTGAGACAAGATTTGAACTGGCAGAAAGGAAAGGAAAAGGTATGGGAGGAGCTATATTAATTGTCCTCTATCCCTGACTGCTACCTCTCACTGTGCATTGGGATCCCATTCCAAAAATGGCTTCTGGGAGCCATCAAAGAGGTAACATGGTACAATGTAAAGAGCACTGGATTTGAATGCAGAAGATGTGTGTTAAAATCCTGGCTCAGTCATTATGACCTTGAACAAGTCATTTAATTACTCTAGGCATCAGTCTTCTCCTCTATAAAAGTGGGGAGGGGGACAGTGGACTAGATTATTTCTAATATCCACTTCTAGCTCTGAATTTGTGACCCAACAAAGAAAGTTCTGAATGGCTACCATTTATTGCACATGCCATTAGGATTATAGACAAAATTTGCCAAAGTACGATGACACCTTTGTTGTGCTGCTTAACTCAGTGTTTCCACATGACCTCATGGTTCGTCAACTCCTAAGTAATTTCTGCAAAAGAAAGAAATAACATAATAAGTTGAAAATCCTATATGAATAAAGCAAAAAATGAACTGGGGAATGATTACATTATCTAGAAAGGGAATGTGTAAGAACCCTTTCCCTTCCTTAATGCTGCATTTATCTCCACTTGTTGGCACCCTCCCATTCTAGCAGCACAGCTCACAGTGACAGCAAATGCAGTGCTTCGTTATTATTTCTTTAGTGAATTGTGTTGTCTGGAGGAAGCCCAGATAACAAAGAGGAAATTATAGTTTGTGTAGAGTGATATGATTGTCTGAAAACCAAACAATAAAAGGACAATCTATGCTAGCTATCTAGAAATCCATCCCACTTCCCCACGTCGACAGACTCCAGTGGAGAAGCAGATTCCCTATTCCCATTTTAATTGAGGTATGAAGGAATATACTAAAGTAGTTTTTGCACCTGTACAACCCACAATTTCCTTGTTAAAGTTTATTATCTGCAAGGGTTATTTTGCCGGGAACAAGCAAACATCTTTGTTTCTGGCCATGCTGTTGAAGCATAGTGCTTCCCTACAGAAAAGGCAAAATTAAAAGAGCAATGAGGAATGTGGGAATTTTAGTTACAGCACCTTATACCAAGTAGGTATTCCAGGAGTCCAAAGGGGCAGGTTCTTATTCACTGGTCTGAGGCAACTGGGGAAGGATACAGGTAGCATTTAATGAGAGATGGTCCTTTATAGGTATGGATCAATAATGTATGTAATTGGATTATGAGCTGAAGAAATATTACCCTCCATAGATAATTGATTTAATATTCTCTTAGACTGTGTAAGGTTTCTGTGCCATGATAGAAAAAGCTTCAAGTAAAGATTCGAGAGATCTAGATCAATCATTCATTTATTTGTTCTTTCTTTTTCTTTCCTTATTATTTGTTTCTCTTGATTTCCTTCTTTGTTTTCTTTCTTCCTTCCTTTTTTCCTATCTTCCATATCTCCTCTCTTTCAGAAGAAAACACCTTTCCCCTGTTTCTTTCTTTCTTTCTTTCTTCCTTCTTTCTTTCTTTCTTTCTTTCTTCTTTCTTTCTTCTTCTTCTTTCTTTCTTCCCCCCCCCCCCCCCCCCCCCCCCCCCCCTTCTTTCTTTCCTTCTTTCTTTCTTTCTTTCTTTCCTTCTTTCTTTCCTTCCTTCCTTCTTTCTTCTTCTTCTTCTTCTTCTTCTTCTTCTTCTTCTTCTTCTTCTTCTTCTTCTTCTTCTTCTTCTTCTTCTTCTTCTTCTTCTTCTTCTTCTTCTTCTTCTTCTTCAGAAAGGCAGGGCAACTGGGGTTAAATGACTTGCCCAAGTTTACATGGCTTAGTAAGTGTTAAGTGTGAGGTTGCATTTGAACTCAAGTCCTCCTGATTCTCTTCTCTTGGAACCTACCTACCAATATTTAGTTTTTCTTTTAAACAGTTTTCTTTAAACAGTTTAAACTTTTAAATAGTTCATTTTCTATTTAAATACTTTTCTTGCAGGCTTCTGGGATTGTTATTGTTATTGTAAGTATCATTTTTCCTCTCTGCAAATCCAAGCATCAGGGAGACATGGTAGATAGAATGCCAGGCCTGGAGTCAGGAAGACTCATCTTCCTGAGTCCAAATCTGGCCTCAGACACTAATTAACTGTATGACCCTGGGCAAGTCACTTCACCCTATTTGCCTTGATTTTCTCAGCTGGAGAAAGAAATGGCAAGCCACAAGAAAACTGCAAATGGGGTCACAAAGAGTCAGACACAACTGAACAACAACAATAGAAATCCAGGGAAATAATGTGTGTGTGTGTATGTGTGTGTGTGTGTGTGTGTGTGTGTGTGTGTGTAGAAGATTAGACTAGATATTCTTTTGAATCTCCTTTTAGCCCTAATTTCCATGAATCTATAAATATATGCTCCTCCCACATACATCACATTGTTAGAAAATGCACCATTAGACATGTATTCTTGTTTGTCCTCAAAGAAATATTTACAAAGTAGATGAATATGGTTCCCTTGAGGTTTCAGTCCACTTTAGGAGTAAAAGGATTTAGAGCTGAAAGGGATCCTAGATGATTCTGTGTCATCTAAGATAACCCTCTTCTTTTACAAATGAGGAAACTGAGGCCTCAAGAAGACAAGACTTGCCCAAGTTTACTCAGGTAGTCAGAACTGAGGTAGAGAAGCTTAAATGAAGTACTCCA
>WOXC01005488.1:0-95000 GCA_011680675.1 Gymnobelideus leadbeateri
CCACACAAACAAAAACCTAGCCATGTAACCTTGGGCAAGTTACTTAACCCCAATTGCCCTAAAGGGGCGGCTAGGTGGCGCAGTGAGTAAGAGTGTTGGCCTCGGAGTTGGGATGACCCGAGATCAGATCCGGCCTCAGAAAATGAGCACCCACGCATAAATAATGACTAGCCGTATAACCTTGAGCAAGTTACTTAACCCCAATTGCTTTAAAAAAAAAAAAAAAGAAGGCAGCATTTAACTCCATTGAAAGTGAACTACACCACACAAATTTCAAACAATGTGAAAGGGAGCTCCGAACAACTTCTGGAGCCACAGCACCCACAGAACAGCACAGAGAAGCTAACCTCCTGCTGAGGACAGCGTAGCGCTCTGAGAACAGGCAGCACAGCTCACTGGGAACCGACAGCGCAGCCCGCAGAGCCGAGCCCAGGTCCTCGGTTTTAGCCCCAGGGTGGCCGGGCCTTCAGCCAGCTGGTGGAACCCCAGAACACCAGCAATTGTGGCGATTCCAGAATTATCAGCACAGATATGCCTAGGACAAAGTGAGAGGTTAGTGCCCTATGGACTTTGGGACCAGTATTTGGGAAACACGTGGCTTCCTCCCCTGGGGGCAAAAAGCTGCTGAAGAAACAGCTGCACAGAAGCCATTTTGCAGCATCAGTAGTGGCTCTAGCTCCTGGTCTGCAAACTGTAGGAAGATCCAGCAATCAGTCTGGGGGTTAATCACTTTTGCTTTAAACTGCCTGGATCTGGATTGTGGTCTGGGGGGGAAGTTTGGGGTGGGTATCCAACTTGCCAGAGTGGGTGGAGGCTTTACAGAGGCCACCCAACTGGCGGAAGTTGTGAAGACCCCATGTTTGGGCGGAAGCTCCCCTGTCTGGTGGCAGAGTCCTACTGTGGCAACAAGCCCAAAAATCAAGTAATTAAGTGGCAATATGCCTAGGCAAATGAAACAAAATAAACAGAAAAGTTCAACATTGGACTCCTATTTTAGGGGCAAAGAGGCTCAAAGCATGGAGGAGGACTGTGAGGTCAGAACTCCTGCACCAAAAGCCCCAAATGAAAATACAAACTGGCTACAGGCCATAGAGGACCTTAAGAAGCAGATAAGAGAAGTGGGGGAAAATTTGGGAAGAGAAATGAAAAAGATGCAAGAAAAGTATGAAATGACAGTCAACAGCCTGACTGAGGAAAATAACACCTTAAAAATAGACTAACTCAAATGGCAAAAGAGGCTCAGAAAGGCAATGAGGAGAAGAATGCCTTAAAAAGTCGAATTTGCCAGATGGAAAAAGAATCTCAAAAGCTCACTGAGAGATTCATTCCTTCAGAGTTAGACTGGAGCAAATGGAAGCTAGTGACTTTATGAGAAATCAAGATGCTGTTAAGCAGATCCAAACAAATGAAAGAATAGAAGGTAATGTGAAATATCTCATGGGAAAAACCACTGACCTGGAAAATAGATCCAGGAGAGACAATTTAAAAATTATTGGACTACCTGAAAGCCATGATCAAAGAAAGAACCTAGAAATCACCCTTCAAGAAATTCTCAAGGAAAATTGCCCTGATGTTTTAGATCCAGAGGGCAAAATAGAGATTGAAAGAATCCACCAATCACCTCCTGAAAAAGATCACAAAAAGAAACTCCCAGGAATATTATAGCCAGGTTCCAGAATCCCCAGATCAAGGAGAAAATACTACAAGCAGCCAGGAAGAAACAATTTCAATATTGTGGAAACACAATCAGAATAGCCCAGGACCTGGCAGCTTCTACACTGAGGGATCGAAGGGCATGGAATATGATATTCCAGAGGGCAAAAGAACTGGGAATGAACCCAAGGGTCACCTACCCAGCAAAACTGAGTATTTTGTTTCAGGGGAAAATATGGTCATTCAGTGGAATAGAGGACTTTCAAACATTCTTGATGAAAAAACCAGAGTTGAATAGAAAATTTGACATTCAGACACAAGAAGCAAGAAATGCTTGAGAAGGCAATCAAGGAAAAGAAATCAAAAGGAACTTACCAAAGTTGGACTATTTACAGTCCTACATGGAAAAACAATAACTGTGTTTGATGAAACCTTTCTCATTATGAAAATAATTGAAGATGGGTACATGGCATATGTTCACAGGTATACATGAATAGAGGGCACAGGTTGAATTTGATGGGAAGGGATGATTATTATTTTTTTTTTGGAGGGCAATTGGGATTGAGTGACTTGCCCAGGTTCATATGGCTGGGTTTTTTTGTGTGTGTTGGGTGTCTGGGGCCAGATCCAAGCTCGGGTCCTTCTGACTCCAGGGCTGGCTCTCTGCTCGCTGTGCCACCTAGCCCCCCCAAGGAAGGGATGATTCTTAAGGGGTAAAGTCAAGAGGTGAGAGAGGAAAGTGGCAAGAGGAGATGGAGAGAGACAGGGTAGGGCAAACTATCTCATGTAGAAGAGGCAAGGGGAAGTAGTTGCAGGGGAGGGGAAGAACAGGAAGGCAAAAATGCAAAAGCATATTCTCATTGAAGTTGGCTCAAGGAGAGAATCACATACATACTAAATGGAATATCTTACTCTCACTCACTCTCCTGAGTAGGGGAAAGGGGGATGAGAGGGGGGATGATGGAGGGGAGGTCATTCTGGGGAGAGGGGAGGTTAGAAGTACCCACTATCAAAAAGGGACAGGATCAAAGTAGAGAATGGACCAGGTGGGAGGTGAGACAGGTGGGAGGGAAATATAAGCAGTCTTTTACAATATATCTACTATGGTAATGTTTTGCATAGATATACATGTACAACACATACTGAATTGCTTATCTTCTCAGAGGGAGTGGGTGACAGGGGAGAAAGGGAATGGATCTGAAAATCGAAGTTTTAAAATTAAATGTTTCATAAGATGTCCAGGCAGTGGGGCTCAGAGATTCACCTTGCCCTAATGGCAAAGTCGAAGGGGGTATGGGAGAAGATATGGGAGAGAGCAGATTGGATGAGGGGATATCTAGTGGGACTGCTATTCTGGGGTGGTGGGTAGGGAAAAAATGGGGGAAAATGTAACTCATAATCTGGTGGAAATGAATGATGTAACCAGAAGTTAATAAAGCATTTGTTTAATTAAAAAATTTTTAAAAAAATAAAAAATAAAAAGAAATGTAAAAAAAAAAAAAAGAAAGAAAGTGAACTACAGGGGCAGCTAGATGGCGTGGTGAGTAAGAGCGCCGGCCTCAGAGTTGGGATGACCCGAGATCGAATCCGGCCTCAGAAAATGAGCACCCACACATAAATAATGACTAGCCGTGTGACCTTGAGCAAGTTACTTAACCCCAATTGCTTTAAAAAAAAATAAAAAAAAAAAGAAAGTGAACTACAATGGGGCGGCTAGGTGGTGCAGTGAATAGAGCACTGGCCTTGGAGTCAGGAGGACCTGAGTTTGAATCCAGCCTCAGACACCTAACATAAAAACTAGCCCTGTGACGTTGGGCAAGCCACTTAACCCCAATTGCCCTACCTCCCCCCTCCAAAAAAAAAAAAAAGTGAACTACAAGCAAAGCTTAGAGAGATGCAGGATTCTTGAAGGCAGAGGAAATTCAGTTCTAGGCTGATAGTCACAATCCAAAGCATTTTTATGATGCCCTGAAGGCTATTTATGGGGCAAAGACCTCCAGCGCATCTCACCTACTCAGGGTGAGCCACACTGATTAGAGATAAGGACCTGATCCTGAAGAAGGGGGCCAGGCTTTTCCATGGTGCTCTCAACAGACCATCAGCAATCAAGGCTAAAGCAGCTGACCTCCTACCTCAGCTTGAAGTCAATCCTTCCTCAGCTGAAGCTCCAAATGAAGAAGACATTTTGAATGCCACTGGGCTGCTTCCATGTGGCAAAGCACCTGGTACTGATTCTATTCCAGCTGAGATTTACAAGGCAGGGGGTCCATTGCTCATACAAAAACTGGCTGAAATTCTCTGGGTTACATGGCAAGGGGAGGTTCTCCCCCAGGAGTTCAAGGACGCCTCTACTGCCCATCTCTAGAAAGGGAAAGGAAATAGACTGTCCTATGACAACCACAGGGGGTTTCTCTCTCAGTCATCACTGACAAGATTCTTGCCAGAGTCTTCCTTAATAGGCTGATCCTTCCCCTGGAAGATGGTCATCTCCCTGAGAGCCAGTGTGGCTTCAGAAAAGGCCAAGGAATGGTCAACATGGTGTTTGCTGCCTGACAACTCCAGAAGAAGTGCCAGGAGCAGAGCAGAGGTCTGTGTACAATGTTTGGAGATTGGACCAAGGCCTTTGCTTCTGTCAGCCTCTAGGGCTTGTGGGAAATTGTGTCAAAACTTGGTTGCCCAGGGCAGCTCATCAGCACTGCACGTCAGTTCCATGATGGCATGCTTGCCTGGGTTCTAGATAATGGACAGTGCTCTTGTGCCATCCCAGTCACCAATGCAGTGAAATAAGGCTGCATGCTCACTCCCGTGCTTTATAGCATGATATTTTTAGCCACGCTGTCAAATGCTCTCAGTGAGGATGAATTTACTGATGGTAAATTCAACTGGAAAAGGCTACAAGCCAAGACCAAGGTGGAGGGGGGGTTGGTGCAGGATCTTCTGTTTGCAGATGACTGTGCTCAATGCAGCCTGAGGTGCACCAAAGCATGGATCTCTGCTGCTTGGGCTCATTTTGGCCTGACAGTTAACACCATGAAAACCCAGGTGCTCCATCAGCCAGAACCACACCAGCCATACCTGGCTTACAGCAGATGGAGAAGTTCTGAAGGCTGTGCATAAGTTTACTTACCTTGACAGTGTACTTTCCAGGGATGGGCACATTGATAATAAGGCCAGAGCTGGCTCAGTGTTTGGGAGGCTCCGAAGGAAGGTGTGGGAGGGAAGAGGTATTAGACTGACTATGAGACCTAAGGTCTACAGCCATTGTGCTGACCCCACTGTTGTGTGCCTGTGAAACCTGGATAGTCTGCCAGTGCCAGGCTGGGAAACTGAATCACCTCCATTTGAATTGTCCGAGGAAGATTCTGAAGGTCACCTGGAAGGAGAAGGGACCAGAGCAGATGGGGTCCTTACTCAAACTAAACTGCCAAGCCTTCAGACTCTGCTTCCGAGCGCAGCTCTGGTGGGCTGGCCATGTTGTTCAAATGCAAAACATGTGCTTGCCCAAAAGACTGTTTCATGGAGAACTCACACAGGGCAAGTGGTCAGAAGTGATACAAGGACACTCTCAAGGTCTCTCTGAAGAGCTTTGGAATTGATTGTGTGACACAGGAGGCACGGGCACAAGACTGCCCCACGTCAGAGGAGGTGCTGGGCTCTGTGAGTAGAACTGAGATGGCTCAGAGCAAACACAGAATGCGCAGATTTGGAGGATCCGCCCAAATGTTCACAGGGACTCTTTGTGCCCAACCTGTGGCAGAGCCTTCCGAGCTCCTGTTGGCCTGATCAGCCACAGCCAGACACAATGGACCCTGACTCTATCAGAGTGAGATCATTCTGGTCCTCTTCGAGCTTTTAAAAATTACTTTAACCTGTAATTTCCTTTTTAAAAAGCTCTGTCCAACTCAGTCAGCATTTATTTACTACTTACTATGTATCAGGAACTATGTGGGGGGGTGCAGGAGGAGGGAGTGTAGGGGGAGAGGTGACAGGGGGAGGGGGTACAGGAGGAGGGGTGACAGGGGGAGGGGAGACAGGGGAGGGGGTGCAGGAGAAGGGGTAACAGGGGAGGGGGTGCAAGAGGAGGGATAACAGGGGGAGGGGTGACAGGGGGAGGGGGTGCAGGAGGAGGGATGACAGGGGAGGGGTAACAGGGAGAGGGGGTGGAGGGGGAGAGATGACAGGGGAGGGGGTGCAGGAGGAGGGGTGACGGGGGGAAGGGTGACAGGAGGAGGGAGTACAGGGGGAGGGGGCGACAGGGGACACCAATTAGTAAACAGAGGTAATCTGAGGGGAGAGGGGAGAGCCGGGAAATGGAATTCTCCTTCCTCCCCTGTGCCTTTTCTTCCCTCCCTTCCTCCAGTGCCCTGTGAAGGCACCTTGTCTCCTCCCACCCCACCCCCTTTGCCAGTAGCTCCTCCTCCCTCACTTTATTGAAATGCCTTTGGCCAACTCTGTCCCCCACCCCTGTCAGATTGTGCCCCATTGCGCCTGGTGACCCAGATCCGAATGTCTCCTCACCCAGACCATGGGCTCCTTGAAGGCAGACCAGAACCCCCGTAGTTTGGGGCCCCAGCCCCACCATGAAGAAATGAAAGCTGACTGAGTGGACTTGGTCTGGGCCTGCTCCCTGGAGGGTCCTCACTGGGCACCCCCAGCCAGCCAACCACCAATCCTCAGGCACCTGCTGACCCCCTGCAGTGTGCCAGGCACTGTCCTAGATGCCAGCCAGGCACTGTCCTGGATGCCAGCCAGGCAAAGGGAAATGACAGGAGCGTCCCTTTTCTCTAGCTCTGATCTCAAGGCTTTGCGCATAGTGGTGCTTATGGCAATCTGGGGCATGTGAGCCACTCTGCCAAAGGGGCATTTCTGTGATTCGTGTGGCTGGCTCGGGCTCATGCCCAGGGATGAGAAGTCACTGTACTGTTATCGAGATGGAGAATGTTTACCAAGACTCCCTCACATTGGTCCACAAGGGACTAACTCTGTTCCTACTTCTTTGAAGTCTCACTGAAGAGCCCTGTGAAGAAAGGTCCTAACAGGGCCCATGTCCAAGTGGGCAAACTGAGGCTCACCTGGTCCATTGGAAGTTGGATGATAGGTGCTCTCTCCTAGGAGAGTGGAGGCTGTCTCTCTCAGGAGGTAAAAGGCTTTCCCAGAATCCTCCATTTGGGCACACGTCCAATAAACATCCTCCTCCCTGGGAACGTCAGGACATGGCCTGATTTCATTTCTTCCTTCTGGTCTTGCAGGGGTGCCCAAGATGGGCTATGACCGTCTCCTGCCCCAGGCTCAAAGAGGCCCTCTGAGTCCACTGTCAGGCTGATCCTATCCCCATACCCCTTCCAGGTGGTCCAGGGTGTGGACTGAGCCTGCTGGGGATCCAGGAGGGGAGGGGTCCATCTATGGTCTGGATTTCCTTGAAGTCAGTGTGAGATCCTGATGCCCAGGGGTGGTAGGGGTAGGGGGAGGTGCTGGCAGCAAGTAATTCTGCCAAACAACCTATTCAACAAATACTAAGTGTGCACTAGAGCTAGGTAGATGGGGAAACTGAGGCCCAGAGAGGGGAAGTGACCTACCCAAGGTTCTTCAGCCTAGTAAGAGACCTAACAGGGGGCAGAGCCCAGCCAGCCTGCTTCCCCATCCTGTGTTCTCTCCACCATATGACACTATTCTTTTACAGATGGGGAAACTGAGGGTCAGTGCAGGGAAGGGTCTAGCCCAAGGTGCCTCAGTCAGCACCCTGCCCAGTCACCCCACACTGGATCCTTCCCTGACCCCTGCCCTGTCCTGGGCTGGCTCCTGGGGTGAGCAGAAGGGCTGCTGCTGGGTGGCTGAGCCCCCAGCGGGTGCCCACAGGACAAGGGCTCCTTGTTCCCATCTGGGAGCCTTGCGTCAGCCAGCTGGGCCAGCAGAATTCAGCCAGATCAGCCTGATGTCATGTCTCAGCTGCCTGTCATGGACAACCATCTCCATTGTCAGGGACTTCCAGTGGGGCAGGGCCCCGGCTGCCTGCAGGCCTTGGGGGCCCAAGAGAGTGGTGAGGAAGGCCAGCTTCCTGTTCATGTGGAGGGAGGGATTCAGGAAGCAGGTCCAAGGTCACTGTGGGTCTGAAGGACTGTGGAGACCCTTCCATCCTCCTCCTTTGAAGGAAACTGAGGCCCAGAGGGGCTGGAAGGCTCCTTGCCTGAGGCTGGAGCTGGGATTCCAAGGCCAGGGCTTTGGTTCCAGGCTTGAAAGAGATTCCTTAGAGAAGAAAATGGCAAAACTCCAGGGTGACTGCCCAGAGCAAAGCCGAGAACCAGCTGGTGCCCCTCTCTTAGTACATTTCACCCCAGCAAGTGAGAGTCCTTCATGGGACTGAAAACAGATTTGGTCCTTCTGTGGACCAGCAGAGCATCCTGGCTCCAGGGTCCCTGCCCACCACGCCCTGGGCTCCCTCTCCATCCCACACACGGGACCACACAGCTGGCTACAATCTCCTCTGGCCTTTGGGGCAGAGGGCACCTCCTCCTTTGCTCTGGAATGCCCTCCCCCAGTACCATCTTCCCAGTGAGAGCACCTCGCTCTCCTCCATAGGCAATGAAACTGGCTGGGCCTCAGTCTCCTCATCTGTAAAATGTTAGCCCTAAGATTCCTCCATCCTGACCTGTCAGCCCTGAATGTTTCTTGTACTTGGGTGATTTCCAGGAAAGGAAGACTGATTTTTTTTTTTTTTTATGTCTAAGCCAGACATGAAACAGGAAAAAGCAGCTGAGTACATCATTACCTCGAGATTCCCCTCCAGCAGCTGAGGGCTGGGCCCCAGCTGATCTATCCTCCCTGGGCCTCCAGGGGACAGTCAGGGGCAGCTGTCCTGATGAAGCAAGAGAAGGAAGCTGGGCCGGCGAGGTCTGAGGGAACACGGGAGAGGTTGTAGTGGTCACCTGCCGTGGGCTGCTCAGTGTCCAGCCCTTACTTAGCATGTTCCGGAGACGTGAATAAGAAATGACCAGGCCATATGGGTAGCTCAAGGAAGAACCATGAACTCCATTTATTGAGACTCAGGGAAAGGTTTTTATAGAGCAAAGAGACAAAGGACAGAAAGGGAGAGATGTCATTATCTTAGTCTGTTGTATCCTGGAAGTAGCATGGCAGTGAGGCCTATTGATCCCTAGGTGCCAGAAAGTCTTAGGAAAAGTCAGTTATCTCTTATCACATGCAGTCAGTTACATCTCAAAGGATGCTCTGAGAGCTGGCCTCAAAGCCTAATGGCCAAGGCCGCATCATCAAGAACATCTGCATAAGAACTGACTTCCTGCCAATGTTCTGGACAGCTAAAGGTTTGGGGCAGAGCCTTACATCTGGGTCTCTGGTACTTCCTAATGCAGCCGCAGTCATAAACAGATACAATTGAGAACAAACCTCAAAGCTGAAGTACAATCCTCAACAGATATCATGTTTAGAGCTGGCCGCTCAAAGATACCAGAGTGCAGAATCAGATGTATCCTGGGACAGAGCCTGTTGGTCTCAAGAACTCAAATACCATCCTAATAAGTGTAACCCATATCAAAAGAACTCCGGAGCAGACTTGGTGAAAAGTCACATCTCAAAGAGATCTTTGACATGCAGGCGCACTGATATCAGGGTAGTTATCAGACTCCTGGGACAGGCCTCTTTGGCTCCCTACAGTCACCTGTTCTTTTTGTTGGGCTAGAGTCTGGAGGATCTTTCCATGATCTCATCCGAGCCTGAGAGATCAGCGGACAGGGTAAAGAAAATCTTCCTCACAATTGCAGCCATAGCTGAGGGACCTGAGCTTCCTTGGGAAGGAGTAGAGTCTGCCTCCCTGGAGGCTGCTTTAGGTACAGGTTGGATGGGCAGACCCATGGCAGGGGTCCCAGTGCAGATCCCCTGTGACTCAGTGGAGATGGAAAGAACCTCAGAAGGACCCTCCACATAGGAAGGTCACCCCTGACTAATGGTCCTCCACACTCTGCCTGGAGCCCTTCAGTGCTAAAGAATCCATTTTCCCTTATCTCTTGCTGGGCAACTTTGGCCCTTGTGGTCTCTGGACTAACCTTGGGCCTCAGCTCTGATGAGTCTCCTGTTTGACCAACAGTCAGTCAGTCAGTCAATAAACACTGATGAAGCCCCTACTATGTGCCAGGCCCTTGGCTAAGTACTAGGGATACAAAGAAAGGCAAAAGTCAGTGCCTGCCTTCAAGGAGCTTCCAATCTGATGGGGGAGATAACCCACAGAAAAAGGCTGGAAAGTAGGGGGTGGCAAACCTTGGCTAAGTCCCTTCCCCTCTCTGGATCTGGCTTCCCCTTCTCCAGAATTAAGGGTTTGGATCCTATGCTCAAAGGCTTTTCCTGACCTACAGGCCCTGAGAAAAATAGCCCCCCACCTTACCACCGCCCCCTACCTCAGTGCCCAAGGTTGGAATGAGAAAGGCTCCACCAGCTGTGCTGCCCTGGTCACGCATACTTCCCACCCTTGCACACCTATGGATGTCTCCATTACGCACCCAACACTCCTGATATGGGCACAGTGTAGTTGTGGGGGAGCCCGCCCCAGGTTCTGTTGATACTTGGCTTCCTATGTATTTCCTTAAGTGCTTTGGCTGGTGTCGTGGGGGTGGGATTGGAGCCCAGCCCATGGAGGGCTGCAGCATCCATGGGCACCATGCCTGGAACATGCTGGCTCACACTCGGGCATGGGAGGAATGGCGCCCCCACTGTCACCGAGCTGCAGGCACTGGTTGGAAGGACAGTTCTGGGCAGACCTGTCAGCTTTCAGGTTCAGTAGCTTTGCCTTGAGCCCAGGGGCTCCCAGGCCCGCAGAGACACATACCCTGGAGTGGCCTTCCCCTGGCTTGGCTCTCCCTGGAGGCTCCCTCCCACCCCCCACCTGGGAAAGACTTAGATATCAAAACTGAAAGTGCACCTGGCAGGTCTGGAAAGGGCCCCGGGCTACTGCTGCTGGGGCGTGCTCCCCAGGCCCAGAAGCCCCAGCTGACTCATCTGGGAAGGGCAGAGATGCTTCTAAAACCGTCCAGCTTCCAGACGTGGGCCATATTTAGGGTTGATCTCATCAGGAATTGGGGAAGCCCTCTCTACACACCACCTTGGACCTGAATGCCAACCACCATTCTTCCACTTGGAGGCTGGGGGTGGGGGAGCCCTGGATGTCTGGAGGCCAGGCTGTGTGAAGATGAATGGGAATGGTGGGGAGACAAATGAGGCTTGTAGACCCCCCACCCCCAGCAGCAGTCCTGTCTCTGGGGCCTCCATGGGCTGGAGGCCATGGATGGAAAAGGCCCCATTTTCTCCATCACTGTGGAACCAAGCTGGCTTCTTTCTTAGGGGTATGTCCCCCACTTTAGGGTCTCCTGGTTTCCTACACCCTGGTTCCTAAGAATGCTGCAGTGAAGTCAGGAAAGCTGGGACCTTGTCAATGGTCTAGTCAGGCCCCTTACTCTCATTTCATGCAGTCAATAAGGGGCAGAGTTGGGGGCTTGTAGGGCCCTTGTTAGGCCCCTCAGATAGCCATCGCCTTATCCAGACCCTTCATTTCATGGAGAAGGAAACAGGCCCCAGAGAAGTTCTGTGACCTGCTCATGTTCCCTCAGGTAGGGTGGGAGCGAGGGCACAAGTACAGATGGGCTCTGATAAAGAGGAGGCAGGAGGAAGGGAGGACAGCAAGTAATGGTGTCAAGGTGCTGTGAGAAGAAAGGGAGGACGGAGGACGGCAGGGGGATGGCCTCTATTTTATCCATCCAGGAGGAGTCACGGACCTCAGTGGAGAGAGAGAAAGAGGGCTCATCCCCCCTGGCTGGACGGTGAAGATACTCTGGGCCCTGGCCTCCGGGCCCCCCTGCCTCCAGGTGCTCCCTTGTCTCCCCTTCATTCCATCTCTCCTCAGCCTCAATGCTACAGCCGCCCCCCTTCCTGACTCAGGGAGCCCAAGGGCCCCTCCCTGGATTCCCAGGCTCATAGCCCCTGTCTCAGAAAGGAAGGAAGGAAGGAAGGAAGGACGGACGGACATTTAGGCTTCCTGGAGGGGGTGGGTCTTGAAGACTACTCAATAGGCTTGGAATAGGGAAAGAAGAGAAAGGACCAGGTTGGGAGTGGAGGGGGAAGAGTCTGGAATGTAGGTGACCAGGGCAGGGGCTTTGGGAAGGAAGCCTCAAGTGGACAAATGACCCTAGCACATACACCCCAGAGAACACTGTGACCTGTTTTGGGAGATGGATAGCGGGTGGAGCCCAGGGAAGTGACAAGAGATGGGGCAGTGTGGTGCAGAGGGTAGGGCCCAGGGCTGGGAGCCAGGGAAGCCTGGGTTCACATCTTGCGTGCCTGGGAGCTGAGTGACTCAGTTTCCTCACATGGGCCTCCCCGGCCCTGAGTGGACCTGCCTGTAGGGCCTGGATGTGGGGCCAAGAGAGAGTTCACAGCGGGGCTGGGAGGGGGTCTGCAGCTGCCTGCTGATCCGGAGCTCTGCTCCTGGTTCCTGCCACTCCGCGGCCCATCGCGCTCATCCCTCCACCCTGGGGGGCCTTGGAAGCCGCGGCCAGACTGCTAGGAGGAGAGGGGCCTAGGGAGGCAGACCCTTCCACCTTAGGGTGGGGCCGGCCTCTCCCCCAGCTGCTCCCCTTCTCAGATTTTCCTTCAGGCTCCAGCCCCGCTTCGTCTTGGAGGCCCTCCGGGATTTCCCCTCCCTCTCCTCACCTCCCCTGGACATGGCCCCGCGCCTCCGTCTGTATTATTTCGGCCCCTCTCTAGACTAGGCTCGGGGAGGGCGTGAAGGCTTCGAGTTGTGCCTTTGTACTTTTGGCAGGGGCCTCCATCCATTATCGCTGGCCTCCGGGATAGGACAGACTAAACGCCGCGCCTTGGGACCCGTGCCCTGGCAGAACTCCGGCTCACAAATGAATGGGAGACCGAGAGCTGTCTGGTTAGCCGAGCCATTCGCTCCTGGTGTGGGGGGAGGCCAGGGAGCAGCCCGTCCTCCCCAGAGCCCAGCGCCCTCAGCAGAGTGTGGCCGCCGAGGCACCGGGCACCGGGCACCAGCTCTGGGCTCCGCGGCCTCTTCCACTTCTGCTTTCTGCCGTCCTCCCAGCTCCGACGTCCTCTGTTCCCAGGGCAGGGAACACTGGCTCGTACAAGTTTGTCCCATTGGAAGATGACCCCAAGTCTGGAGGACCCAGGGATGAAGGGCAGGCTTCAGAGGCCGGGAGGATGGGGGTCCAGCCTTGCCTCAGTGGCCCGTCCTGCCCGTCGGACTCATCAGTGTCCTGAGACCCTATATTGAGAGGCGCTCGCGTGGGAGGTGGCCACTGCCACAATCACAGGGGCTAGGGGGCTAGAGAACGCGGTGGAGCCGTAAGCCCCTAGGCATCAGCCAGAACCAACACACGCATTGTCCTCTGGCCGGGCTGCAGCGCCCTTGGAGTTTGGGGACGGGAGGTGGTGAGCTCCCCGTCCTGGAAGGCATTCAGGCCGAGCCTGGCCGTCTACACTGTCGAGGACTCACGATCAGGGGTGTGCTGGACCCCGTGACCGACTGTGGCGGCAGACAGCCCACAGCAAACTCCCTGAGACAGGAGGAAAAAAGGTGAAGATGAGCTTTCACTTCCCGCCTCCCAGGAATGGAGCTGCGGACGGCGCTCTGGGAGGTCGGACGAGCCTGGGGCTCTAGGCGCCCCCCTCCGCCACATACCCCGCAGAGAAGCACGTCAATGGACCGGAAGGGCCGGGCCCGCCAGCATCCCCTGACCATGGCCGGCAGGATGAGAGCTCGGTCCCATGATGGGCCCTGCTTATTTCTGACTCCGGGACCCAGAGTCCAGACGCAGGCTGGACCTTGTCACGGGACAAAAACAATAGCCCTAACACCAGGAGGACGGGCCAAGACTGGACTTTCTCGTTTCCCCGCGGCCTTCTCTTTCTCTTTGGCCTGGCCTTGGGGGGGAGGGTGGACCCCAGCCCTGGATGTAGGGTGCTCATCCTCTCCCTCCCCTCGATCTCCGCCACTCCGAGTCCTTTCCCCCCTCTGCCTCAGTTTCCCCCTCTATGGAATGGGAGCGTTTGGGCTCTGTCCTCCCTACAATGCCAGATCCCCTTCTTCCCATATCTGTCCCTGCTGCCCAGAGGGCATCACCACCCAGAATGTAAGCTACTTGAGAGAAGGAGCTATTTCTTTTTTGTCTATTCACAGTGCCTGGCACACAGTAGGTGCTTAAAAGTATGTGGTGACCCACTGTTTACTTCCTGGCACCCAAAGCCCTGCCCACCATCTATTGGGACACAGCTAGTCGTCAGGGGCTCCAACTCACATCCTCTTGTCCTAGGCTGTTCCAAGTGTGCCAAGGTGAAGTGTGGTTCAAGGTGAAGAAAGAGGTCCGGTGTCACATCCCTCAGACCTCAGCCTGCCCAACTCCATCCACCCCAGCCATATGGAG
Organism: Gymnobelideus leadbeateri; assembly: GCA_011680675.1. Classification (NCBI taxonomy): domain Eukaryota; kingdom Metazoa; phylum Chordata; class Mammalia; order Diprotodontia; family Petauridae; genus Gymnobelideus; species Gymnobelideus leadbeateri. The sequence continues at coordinate 14,097 of WOXC01005488.1, forward strand.
TCAGCAGCAACTGACCTTGCCCTGGGCACAGCCCCCCAGCTCTCCTCAGACCCGGGGAGCAGGGAGCATTGGGACAAGCTCCCTGGTTCTGTCAGAGCTGTGCCCATGCCTAGCTGTAGCTGAGGAGCCTAGTCTGAGAGCAGGTCTGGCTTTGTCTCCCTCGGGGCCCCTGGCAGGCTGGGCCACAGCCCAACAGGCCTTAGGAGGAAAGACCTCACCCCATTTCCAGACCTTCTTCTTACTGCAAGTTTGGCTGATATTCAGACAAATATTTCTATTTAAGAAACCAGACAAGTTGCTGAGGATCAAAAGATGTCCTGCCTTTCTTCCTCTGACCCTCCCCCTAACACCAGAATGACTCCCTAGTACGTGGGGAATTCCTGCCCCAGGAGGCCGGAGTCTGGGAGTCTCCGATCCCTGGATTCAGGGGGTCAGGGCTCCAGCCTCCAGGACCTCCCATTAACAAGCTGTACGGTTTGGGCAAGTCCTTTGTTGAGTCTACGTAGAGCTAATGCCTGAGCCCATGGGGAGAGGAGCCCCAGCTCATATTAGGCCCCTGTGAAATGCCGGGCGTCGTACTAAGCTCTTTACAAATGTTATCAACCCTGGGAGTGAAGCGCTGGTGTTCTCATTTTACAGTTGAGGAAACCGAGGCAGGCAGAGGCTACGTGACATCCGAATGCAGACTTGAACTCAGGTCCTCCTGACTCCCGACCCAGCTGCCTCTGCATGAGCTAGACCACCAAGCCAGTGAGCAGCGGTCTTTGCCTCCCAAAGCTGCCTTTTTTAACCAGAGTTTAGTGGCACTCTGGTCAGGACTGTGGTTGGAGGTCGTGCCCAAGGTCTGTGATGCCCGATGCAGCCGGATGGCCTCTGGGGGGCAGGCCGCTGTGTCCTTTCTCCACAACACACCTTCACCTGCAGAACGGGAACTTTGAGGCTCATCTGCTGAATTTGGAACTCAAATTTTTTAAAATGAAAGGTAAAAAAATTTTGTTTAATTTTAAAAAGAGCTTAGTGACTCCATCTCTCTATCCATCACGTTTGTCAATGTTTCCAGACCTGAAAAGCTCTTTCCCTGGGCCACCTTCCCCACAAGTAGGAAATGATATGAACGTGGTTGGTCTCGTTTCACAGATGAGGATACTGAGTCACAGGAGGGGGACGAACTCGCCTGGGGTCACCTGAGGTACAGAGCTGGGGGCTGTCCCAGGCTCCTTCCACTCTGCAGAATCAGTCCTCAGAGCCAGTCGGGGAAGGGACCCAGTCAGGAGGCCCCTGCTGCCAGTGCCCTGGGAATGCCGCCACCATTCCAGTCATTACAGATCAGAAATACTGAATTCAGGATGCTGTGTGGCACAATTTCCAAGGGCAGCAGTGAAGGCAATATTGGGGGCTGTCTCTAAGTCCTTCCTCCCCCAGGGGACTAAGGGTAAAAGTGGCTTCCAGATGAAGCCCAGGCCGGCCTGGTTTGGGAAGCAAAGGAGTTGATACTATCTTAGGGCCCTTGAGCCCCAGGCCTCAGTTTCCTTCTCTGTAAAATGAAGGCCATATGGCCCTGAGTTCTTTTCCAATTCTGTGTCTGGGCTCCCACGATCCTTCCCGTTTGGCTTCAGCTCCATTGATTCTGGATGAGGCCCTGGCACCTGGGGCAACACCCCTCTGTTGGTGGAGGCTTTAAGAGATGCAGAGCAAGGAGACTGGCTTCAGAGGCAGGGGAGCTGGGTTCAGATCCTGGTTTAGAGTCCCTCCCCCTCTGAGCTGCCTCAGTTCCCCCCCATATAATAAAGGGAGGGGTTCAGAGGTAGCCATGTCCCTGACAGTGCTCTGACAGTAGAAGGGGCCAACCGGGGGTTCTGGGATGTTTGGGACGTTGTCTTCCCCATAGTGAGATGGCTGGCGGGGGGCGGCCTGGAGTGGAGGTCCCTTTCCTGAAGAGAGGACAGTCATCTTCATTCTCTTCAGGTCTCTGGCCCATAAAACAAGGGGCTGTCCTCAAGAGCCTCGAAGATCCCCTCCTGCCCCCAGGCTTTGATAGAGTTTACAACCTGGACTGCAGCCCCAGGTGATGTTGCCTCTTGGAGCCTTAATGATGAGGGTCAATTAAACTGCCCTTATCTGTTCTTCCTCAATCACCCACCTCCTCCTATGAAGCCCTGGGATGCCAAGGCTAAAAGGAAAATGTCGCTGCCCTCAGGGGTCTTCCATTCTACTGGGAGAGGTGACATTTCCCAATATTACTATATTCAAGGCTGGTTCAGTTCAGTCTCAACTGACTCTCTGTGACCCCTTTGACAGTTTTCTTGACAGAGATACTAGAGTGGTTTGCTATTTCCTTCTCCAGTTCATTTTACAGATGAGGAAACTGAGTCAAATAAAAGTGACTTGCCCAGGGTCATACAGCTAATAGGTGTCTGAAGCCAGGTTTGAATTCAGGAAGAGGAGTCCTTCTAACTCCCTACCCAGTGCTCTATCCACAGGGCTACCTGGCTGTTCAGGACAAATACAAATAATTGTAAGCTAGTTAAAGACCAGGCAGCTTGACAGGGAAAGCAGAAACAGCTGAGGGGGTGTAGAGCTCTCCCTCCTGACACTCTTCTCTCTAGGTTTTCAGGACCTTCTCTACTGGCTCTCCTCCTCCCTGTCTGACCACTCCTCCTCTGTCTCCTTGGCTGGATCCTCCTCCAGATCACACCAGGACCCCAGCAGCCTCACCCTCCTGCTCTGCTCTCCCCTCTCCTCCATCCTACTTCTCTTGGCCATATCTCCGGCTCCCATGGATTCAGGTCTTCCTGTATCAATGTCATCTGTGCAGACAAGATTTACTGGTCTAGCCTTAACCCATTTCCTGGCCTTCAGTGTCAAATCTCTACCTAACTATGAGACATCTTGAACCATATGGGAACCAGTCCTAGAAATATCTTCAGCTCACTATGTCCCAAACTGAAATCCTTCTCTTCCCCCTGCCCCCTTTCCCCTTGCCCTCCCCATGCTCTCAGCCCAGGGATCATCCTGGCCTCCTCCCCGTCTCTCCTCCCCCAGATCCAAGCTGTTCCAAGGACTGCCAAGTTCACCATCTTTCAAACACGGCCGCTTGTCTGCTGACATTTCAGCCCATCCCTTCACTCCTAGTGCTGGAGATGCGGGGAGGTCTGCCTGCCTCACTTTCCCCCACACACACTGTGCTGCAGAGCCCCTGGTCTCTTTGACATTCCTGTCCTGGCCTAGTCTCCCAAGCCTGGAGCTTTCTCCTTTCTCCTCTCCACTCCAGTCTCCCCTGGTTTCCCTCAAGTCTTAGCAAAAATCCCACCTTCTGCAGAAAGCTTGCTCCATCCTCCTCCACACACTGATTATCTCTCCTGTCCCCTACCTACAACACATTGTAAGAAGCGGTTTGCATGGGGTCATCCTGTTAGGTTGGCCCCTGTCCCCTCCCTCTGGGCCACACCTGCCCCAACTTGGCTGCTTCCTCCTGCTCCCTGTCCAGTAGTCACCAGGAGATAGGGGAAAAGGCAGAAGCTTCACCGTTCACACATCAGTCTGAGTCAAGAACAGCCTGGAGATGGGGCTGGTGGAGCTCCTCGTTCCCAGCTAGAGTAGGAGGGGCTAGGAGAGCAGAGGCCCCAGGGGTCTGCAGGGCTTGGAAGCACGAGAGGGTCCCAGAACAACAGAACTTCCTGCCAAGAATAGAACAAGTCCAAACTGGGAAAGCCTTCAGAACAGAAAGGATTAGAATATAGTCACTAGACCAAAGAGAAGGGTGTCCAAGATGGAAGAGACCAGAGCGTCAGAGCTAGGAGGGAGGAGCAGGCAAAGTCAGGGCCCAGGGGAGGCCCTCCCCCTCCATTCTGCCCAAGGGAGGTGCCCTACCCTGGCTCACACAGCTAGGAAGGGGCCCAGCTTGCCTGGACCTCCAGGTGGCCACGGGGCCTGGTAGGGGCAGAGGCCAAGGCCCTGCCTTTGGGCTGGCTCTGAGCCTGGCCAGGAGCTTGGGGGGTCTTTAGAAGGCCGCCCAGACAGCTGGGTGTGGATACTCAGCTACCAACATTTCCGGGACCACCGGCAGTCATGGCAGTGATTGTCAGAAACCTGCAAAAGGAATTCCGCAGCCACCCTTCTCTGCGACAACATGTGGGCTCCTCATCCCTTTGGTAGAACTGGATTACACACTGCTCCGTCACAAAAATGAAAGCCAGCCTCCCTCTGCCGCCCCCCCCTCCACCCCGTGACAGGGGGCTCATGGCAGCTCCTCTCCCAGTGTCAGCCGCCCAACTGGGACAGGCCCTTTCTGCCCCATATCGCTCCAGCCAGGTTGGCTTGCCCAAGCTGGAGAGCAGGGATGCAGGACACTAGGCCACCCACACGTGATATCACACTAGGCCACACCCCCAGCTGCCCCCAAGTGTCCCTGGAACCAAGAGGGTTTGCTGATCTCCTGCCAGGCTGCTCTTCCCCCCGGCCTCCAGGGCCCTCCTCTGGGCACAGGCATCACACCCATCCCCCAATGCCTCTCTGACCCAGGAGACCAAAACAATCCACCAGGGTCCTCTCTCCTCTCTGTGTGGCATCTGCCCCATTAGGATGGAGGACAGGGCCTGGCCCTGCCTTGGTATGAGTGCCCCAGATGCCGAGCACGGCCCACCGCTCAGGCTCGGGGCCTGAGGAAGGTTTCTTTCCTTCTTCTCTCCCTCCCTCCCTTCCTCTTTCCTTCCTTTTCTCTTTCACTATCCCTTCTTTTTCTCTTCCTTCCTTCCTTCCTTCCTTCCTTCCTTCCTTCCTTCCTTCCTTCCTCCTTCCTTCCTTCCTTCCTTCCTTCCTTCCTTCCTTCCTTCCTTCCTTCCTTCCTTCCTTTCTTTCTTTCTTTCTTTCTTTCTTTCTTTCTTTCTTTCTTTCTTTCTTTCTTTCTTTCTTTCTTTCTTTCTTTCTTTCTTTCTTACAAGAGAGCCTATGGTTTCTCAGAGCTCAGCAAAGGCGTTGACTCCCAGAGTCCACAGCTGGAACACAGTTCTCCCTCCATGATGACTATGTGACTATGGTCTCAGCAGCTGGCCCATCAGCCCTAGAGAGCAGCCCAGTCGTGGGCCCAAGCTTGGGATGGCTGCTCCCCAGCTGGAGCAGGGCCTGGGGAAGCCCCAGCCTTGGCCTTGGGGGCCCCAGACAATGGCTGGGAAAGGCCACCAAACAGTTCCTGGATTGCTCTCTCCCCTGAGTCAGAAAGATTGTTTTTTCCTCCTTGGCGTCCACTTCCACCTTTTAGAAACATTCTGTTCTCAGGATGTGAAGTTTTCTCCCTCCCTCCAATGTTTCTCTTTTATTGCTGCTCTGGAGGCCACATTTTTCAAAGCCTCTTGCACTGGGCCCCAACAGTAGGAGGGGGGCTGGAAACAGTTGTACCAGGCCTGTGGCCCCGGGAAGCCTGGGCCAGAGGTTGAAACTGCTGCCCCCCAAGGCACGAGAGTGCTCTTCAGTGGTCCCCCAATGCCTTCCCTCTCCTCCTCCTCCCCCTCCCGGCTCCCCAGGTGTGCAGGCCCTTCTGGCAGAGGAGGAACCAGCCCAAGCAGGGAGAGGGGGAGGCCAGACAGACCTGCCCATCCCTTCATGCCTAGGCCTGTTCCCTGCCAGGGCCCCAGAGCCCAGGACTTAAACCCTTTGAGTCTAGGAGCTGAACTCCTTCCCTGGGAGCTAGGGGAAGGAAGAGGGAGAGGACAGAGCCCCAGAGAGGCTGTGATTGGCCCAGGGTCACACAGATGGGCAGCATCTCAGTGGGATTTGGAGCAAATTTTCCATGGCTGGCCAGGAGGAAACTCCAGGGAGCTGGGAGAGTCATCAGGGGTGGGTGGGGCACTGAGAAAAGCCACTGGCATTCAATCAAACACCTTGATGAAACACCTAGTGGGTGCTAGGCACGGTTCTAGGCCCTGGAGATTCTGAGGGAAAACCAGAGCATCTCCCAGGGCATGTGGATGGATGGCCGCTATGGCTCCAGGAGGGGAGGCTGAGAAGGAGGGCTCTGGCTGAGCCCCGCCTTTGCCCAGGGCAGCCCACACTCCCTGTCTCCAGCCAGCCCAGAAGAAGGCACAGGCCTGTGGGATCTGGCCAAACTCCTGAGTGCCTATTTACAACCAAGTCCTCCCAAAGGGGCAGAAAAGTGGGACGTCCAAAAGGTCGGATCCTTGTGGGAAAGTGCTGGGAAGGGGTTCCAGAGGGCCCTGGGTTTGAATCCTCGCCCTGTCACTGCCCTCCACCCCCACCCCATGGGAATCTCTGGAGGCCTCTGGCATGGAATATGAGGGGGAAGAGGAAGAGCCTGAGTTCAAGACCCACCTGTGACCCATTGTGCGATGGGACCCTGGACATGACCCTGAGGGGCCCCAGGCCACCCTCTAAGGCTGTGGGTACCAGGGCAGATGGGAGACTTCCCATCAGGGAGCCCCCCCGCCCGACCCTGAAGAAGTCAGGGCCGGGACCCCGTGCTTTGCAGAGCTAGGGCCCTGGAAGGGCCTTCTCTCTCCCCCAGTCTGCGGGAGGTGTCCCAGCCGTCCCTCCTTCCTCTGCTAGATGTGTCTAGGCCTGCCCAGCCCGGCCCAGCTAGGCATGCTAATGTGAGCCTGGAAAAAGGTGGCAAGCAGCAGGAAGCCCTGGTGTCCAGGACTAGGGAGGCCATGTCCTAGCTGTCCCCTGGCCTGGAGGAGGTGGGAGCGGGGCAGCCAGGACTGGGAAGGGCCTCCAGTTGGTGCCAAGAGGCCATCTCCCTCTTAGCACGGAAGCCCCTCAAGGGCAGGGTCTGCCCTGCATTTTTTCCTTTGTATTTTGCTGGCCTCTGGGGAAGTAAAACACTGTCTGTCTGATTGGCCTGAGGAAGAAAAGCCTGGGAGCCCACAAGGCCTAGAAGACAGGTTGATTAGACTTACTTTTGATTCTAGACTTTAAGCACCTTGAGGGCAGGACTGTGTTTTGCCTCTCTTTCTATCCCCAATGCTTAGCACAGAAGATAGGGGCTTAATGAAGGCTTTCAATTGATTGATTACTGATGATGGTAAGCTTGGCTGCTGAGGCCAGACCCAGCCCCTAGTCTGGTATGGGGTGGATGGAATCTTTTCTCAGCGATCAGACTCAGAGGTTAGGGACTACTGTTCGTCTCCCAGACCTCCACATCCCCATTTGGTCACTCTCACAATGACCTGGGGACTGGCAGGTTCCCCCAGCCCCAGGCTCTCCACACCCTCCTCAGACTGAACCAGAGTGTTCCCGCAGCACCTCCCCCCTCCCCCCCTAAGCATCCTCCAGCTTGGGGGTCCATGCCTTGAAGCAGCCAGATCTCAGTGATAGGAAGGTGGACCTGAACAGAGCAGAGTGTGTCCTCAGCCCCTCTGCCCACCGTTCTTGGATCAAGAGACCCCTCATTATCCTGAAAACAGAGACCCTGAGAGGGCAAGAGTCATGGTGGAGGTCCCACTGGTGCTAACTGGTAGGGCCAGGACCCCATGCCTCCACACCACGAGGGAAGGAGAGGAGGGACAGGGCAGCTCGGGGGGCAGGACGGACTTCCTGGCTTTGCCAGAAGCTGGTTTGGCTGAAGTTGGTAAGTCGGTTCCAGTAAGGAGGATGAGGTCGGGGGGCTGAGTTGGACCTTGAGTGCCTGGCTGGGAGCTTGGTCTGGGAGCAAAGGATGGATGATGACCCTATGGAGCAAGCAGCCCAGTGGGCAGGGCAGGGGCTGGGCTGAGGGACAAAGGGGGCCTTTCTAGGGTCCCACAGAGCAGGGAGGAAATTCCTGGACAGAGAGTGTCATCCGGCCCCAGACAGAGTGATGATCTCTAGAAGATGCAAGAGCTAAAAATAAGCCAGGGCAGGATGAGGAGGCCGAGCCCCTGTCTTCTCCCACTGTCCAGGCCAGCTAGAGAGCAGAAGCTGCCCCTGTGGGATAGGTGGACCCCCAGCTCCCCATGTGGCTTGGTAGAGGCCAAGAGGCCCCCACCTCCCAGCCTCTCCCCACCTTTGCCTTCCCCCAGAACAGCTGAGTGACTTGGGACCAGGCCTGGCCAACTGGGCCTCCTTGTGGTCCCAGAAACAGGAAGTCTCAGACATGCCCCAGGCTACGGCTGGATCCTTCAGGGACAGGCTTGAAATTGGGAAATCTTTGAGCTGGGCACAACCTCAGCCAGAGTCCAGTCTAACATCCCTTTAACAGGGTCCCTTTAACAGTCCCTCCCTGGAAAAGGAGGTAGTCCAGCCTCAGTTTGAATGCTTAATCCTTCAATGACACTACCTCTGAACTAGCTGTTTCACTGCTGGTGCTTGTGAGGTTTTCCTCATAGCTACAATAAGGTGGTTCTGCCTGACCCGAGCCATTGTTCCATGTAGTCAGCCACTCTAGGTCCTCCAAGGACCCCTGTATGGCAGGCTTTCGCTCTCCTGACCCCTTGTTTTATGTCTGCAGCACATGACACTTCCCCCACCAGGCTGACCTGGAGGTCACTGAGGGCCCCTTGCATTCTTCATCCCAGTTATCACTGGGACAGAAGCCAGGGTGAGGGGAGGTTGGGGGAGAGCCTTCCTGTCCTGCTCCCAGTAGCATGACTGACTGTGCTGTGGATCAGGGCTGCCTCAGGGTCCCTGGGCATGGATCCTGAGAGCCTTCCCTGGGCCCTGGGGAGGCACTGGGAGAAAGCAGAGTGTGGTGAAGGGGGTCCTGTGGCAGATGGAGCTATGCACTTAGAGCCCAAGGGCCTGGCTTCAGTGCCTGTCACTGCTATGTTCTCTTCTCTGAAACTCAGTGGCCTTCTCTATAAAATGAGGGCACTGGACTGGATGTCACCTGAGGCCCCTTCCAGTTCTGGACCTGGGATCTGGTGGCCCTCTCAGGCTGGAGCAGTGTAGGTGAACAAAGCCACAGTGCTTATCCTGGCATTCAGGGCTGAAGCCACTGAACAAAGCCATGGTGCTTAGCCTGACATTCAGGGCTGAAGCCACTGAACAAAGTCATGGTGCTTAGCCTGGCATTCAGGGCTGAAGCCACTGAACAACAAAGCCATGGTGCTTATCCTGGCATTCAGGGCTGAAGCCACTGAGCAAAGCCACGGTGCTTAGCTTGGCATTCAGGTCCCTTGACCATTTCAACCCCATCTCTTTTCTCCATTTGATGACCTTCAGCTCCAATCAAGCTGAGATACTTCCTATTCCTTGAACCCATTGAGCTCTCTCCCCTCCACCAAGAACATTCTCCCCCTCCCCTCCCATCAATGGTTTGATTCCTAAGACAATTCTGGACTCAGTCATAGTAAAGAGATAGTTGGTGACCCTTTAGAAAGGGCTGCAGCCACCACAAAGAGCAGCCCAGGCCATGCCTCACTAACCTTCCTTTCTTTGTGGACAGGATTAGTAGACAAGAGGAAGGCCATGGGAGAGTGGGGCTGGATTTTAGCTCAACACGTGGTCTCCTCCTGTTCTTGTGGAGAAGGTGGAAAGATCTGGGTGGGCTCAGAGCTGGTTGGATGGCTGGACTCAAAGAAGAGTCATTCAGGGTGATGCCCATTGTCTCCAGTGGTATGCCCCAGGTTATCAATCATTTGGATAAAGGCCTAGATGGGTAAACATTCATCCCATTTCCAGTGCCACAAAAGTGGGGGGTGGGAGGAGGAGACGGGCTCCCAAAGGACCTTCTGCCCCTCTCTCCTCTTTCACTCTTGCCTTCCATAGCCAAGGGGTCTCACTCCTGACCAAGGCTGATCCCTCTTCCTGCTCAGAGACCCCCTTCCATCCCATCTTCTCCAGCAGACTGCCCTGTGTCAGCCCCATTTCATTCATCTTCAATCTCTCCCTCTACTGGCTCCTTCCCTCCTGCCTGCAAATATGTCTCCCCCATCCTGAAAATGCCCTCCCCTGATCCTTCTCTCACTGCTGACTCTATCTCTGCCCCCTTTTCTGGCTAACCTTGGGAAGGCCAAGTCTACACTGGCATCTCCACTTTCTCTCCTCTCACTTTCTTCTTACACCCCCATAATCTGGCTTCCAGCCTCACTGCTTTCCCAACACTCACTCCAGAGTGACCACTGATCTCTTAGTGGCTGGATCCAACAGCCTGTTCTCAGGCCTCATGCTCCCTGGCCTCTCTGCAGCCACAGACCCTGCTGGGGTCTCCTCCTGTCCTCTCTGCTCTCAGGTCTTCGGTGACACCCCCCTCTCTCCTGGTTCTCCTCACTCTCCCTTGCTAGGTTTCCATCCACACTACGTACACACTAATCACAAGGGTCCCTCAGAGCTCTGTTCTGGGCCTTCTTCTCTCCTCCCTTGGCACAACTTCATTTGGTAATCTCATCAGCTCCCAAGGTTTCAGTCATTCTCCCTTTAGATGGCTCTTGGCCTTACCCCTAACCACTCTCCTGACCTCTAGCATCCCAGCTGCCCACTGGCCATCTCAAACAGGATGTCCCAGATACTTCTTAAACTCAGCATGTCCAAAAGTGACCTCATGACCCCCTCCCCAAGCCCCATTCTCTTCCAAACTTCCTGTGACTGTTCAGGATCCCACCCTCCTCCCAGTGCCCAAGGCTCCCAACCTGGGTGTTGTCTTTGACTTCCTGTCCCCTGCTAATCCCCAATCTCTCGTCAGGTCCTGTCATTCTACCTTCATGACATCTATCCAATACACCCTTTCCCCTCCCTTACATGGCCCCCTGGTGCAGACCCTCATCACCTCAGGCCTGGATTATGGCAGTAGCTGCTGGGGAGGGGAGGGTCTACCTGCCCCAAGACTCTCCCCATTCTTGTCCCCCTTCCATTTAACCACCACCAAAGGGATTTTCCTAAAGACAGATCTGACCATGTCACCCCCACCCCCATCCCAACACACACACTGAATAAACTCTGATATTTCTCTATGGTTTCCAGGATCAAATGTAAAATCCTGTGCCTGGCTTTCAAAACCCTTCCTAACCTCCTCCCTCCTACTTTCCAGGCTTCTTATATCCTACCTCCCCCCCCCCCCACACACACATTCACACACATATACTGTGCAGTCCAGTGACACAAGCCTCCAGGTTGTTCCTTGAACCAGACCCTCATCTCCCAACTCTGGGCATTTGCCCTGGCTGTGCCTCATGCCTAGAATTCACAGAGACAAGGCTTCCTCCCTCTCTATCTTTACTTCTTTCAAGTATCAGCTAAGATCTTACCTCTTGCAGGAAGCCTAGTGTCAATACTCCGAGGTCACCCCCAGTGTCTGCATCTATATCTTGTTTGTACCTGGATGCCTGCATGTTGTCTCCCCTATTAGACTGTAAGCACCCTGAGGCCAGGACTGACTTTTGCTTTCCTTTGAATCCTCAGCCCTCAGCACAGTGCCTGGCACAGAGAAGGTGCTTATCAATGCTAATTGAGTGGCTATGTGACTGACAAGTGACCTTTCTGCCTCTGCTGGAGGACCCTGAGGAGCTCCTACTCCTTCCCCAGGCACCCCATTCCTCTCAGGGACAGCTCCTGTGGGGGAAGAGTCTCGCAACATTGGGTCTAAATTGTTCTCAGCATCTTCTTCCCCTGTGGTTCCCTTCTTGCCCTCTGGGGCCAGCAGACCAAGGTGGATCCCTCTTCTTGACAACCCATCCTATGCCAAAAGCAGCCCTCACACCCTGCCCCTGGCTTCAATGTCTCCAGATCCTTCAGCTGATTCTCAAATAGGGAAAATGCAGGGTCCCTCGTCATTGCCCAGGCTGCCTTTCTCAGGATGCTCTCCAGCCTGAGTCCTTCCTGAAAGAGATAGTCCAGCACAGAAAGTAAGGCCCTCTGATGGGGTCTGAGCTTGCAGGAGACAGCAGCCCTCTGACCTCCTCCTTTCTTGAATAAAGGCTTGCTACATGCCTGGTACACAGTAGGTCCTTCATAAATGGTTCTTACCAGCTACAGAATGCACAAAATGACAGAGAGAAGCTAACCTCCCACTGAAGACAGTCCTGGGGCCAGTGCAGCACTCTGGGAGCCAAGCCCAGCCCTGCATGAGCTGGAGGTTTTAACCTCAGGGAAGCCACAACCAGCCACCAGCTGGAGGGACTTCAGATCACCAGCAGCTGTGGCAGTTTCCAGAATTATCAACCCATAAATACTAAGGACAAAGTGAGAGGTCAGTGCAGTATGGATTTTGAGAACCAGGAGTCCAGGAATGCAGTCCGGCCTTTGGACCCTGGAGGGAGAAGGGGCTGAGGTGTGGTAGCTGTTCAGCCACCTCTGTGTGACTGCTTCAGAGCTCCTGGCCTGCAGATTGTAGGGGGACCAAGTGACCAGTCTGAGGGTCTGGTCTTGCTTTAACCTTCTTGGATCTGGATAACTGTCTAGGGTGGAAGTCCTGGGATGCATGACCAGTTTGCCAGAGTGTGTGGAGACTTCAGAGAGGGCAGCCAACTAACAGCTCCGGCAGCTGAGAAAACCCCAGCAATTTGGGACAAAGGTCCCCTGTCTGATAGCAGAGTTCTACTGTGGCAAAAAGCTCAAAAGTCAAGTAATTGAGTGGCAACATGAGCAAGCAAAGCAAGCACAGTAATCTGACTTTACAATCCTATTTTAGGGACAAAAAGGATCAAAGCATGGAACAGGAGGAAGACAAAAAAGTCAGAACTCCTGCACCAAAAGCTTCCAAGAAAAATATGAACTGGTTAGAGGCCATAGAGGAGCTTAAGAAGGATTTTGAAAACCAAATAAGAGAAGTGGAGGAAAAATTGGGAAGAGAAATGAGAATGATGCAAGAAAATTATGACATGAGAATCAACAACCTGACTGAAGAAAATAACAACTTAAAAAATACGCTAACTCAAGTGGCAAAATAGGCTCAAAAAGGCAATGAAGAGAAGAATACCTTAAAAAGCTGAATTTGCCAAAAGAATCTCAAAAGCTTACTGAAGAGAATCAGTCCTTCAGAATTAGATTGGAGCAAATGGAAGCTAGTGACTTTATGAGAAATCAAGATATAAACAGACCCAAAAGAATGGAAAAATAGAAGGCAATGTGAAATATCTCATTGGGAAAATCACTGACCTGGAAAATAGATCCAGGAGAGAAAATTTTAAAATTATTGGACTACCTGAAAGCCATGATCAAAGAAAGAACCTAGAAATAATTCTTCAAGAAATTCTCAAGGAAAACTGCCCTGATGTTTTAGAACTAGAAGGTAAAATAGAGGTTGAAAGAATCCACCAATCACCTCCTGAAAAAGATCCCAAAAAGGAAACTCCTAGGAATATTATAGCCAGGTTCTGAAATTCCCAGATCAAGGAGAGAATATTACAAGCAGCCAGGAAGAAACAATTTGAATATTGTGGAAACACAATCATGATAACACAGGATCTGGCAGCTTTTACACTGAGGGATCGAAGGGCTTGGAATATGATATTTTGGAGGTCAAAGGAGCTGGGATTAAAACCGAGAATCACCTACCCAGCAAAACTGAGTATCATGTTTCAGGGGAAAGTATGGTCATTCGATGAAATAGAGTACTTTCAAGCATTCTTGATGAAAAAACCAGAGTTGAATAGAAAATTTGATGTTCAGATACAGGAAGCAAGAGAAGCATGAGAAGGTAAACAGGGAAAAGAAATCATAAGGGACTTATCAAAGTTGAACTATTTACACCCCTACGTGGAAAAACAATAATTGCAACTTATGAAACTTTTCTCAGTATGAAAATAATTGAAGGGAATAGAAATGTATATATGTCTATAGGAGGATATATAGGAGTATGAATATATATGTGAGCATATGTATATATGTGTACAGGTATACATAGACAGAGGGCACAGGACCAATTTAATAGGAAGGGATGATACTTTAAAAGGTGAAATTAAGAGGGGAGAGAGGAATATAATGAGAGGAGATGGGGAGAGACAGCATAGGGTAAACTATCTCATATAGAAGAGGCAAGGTAAAATAGTTACAACGGAGGGGAAGAACAGGAAGGCAAAAGTCAATGGGTCAACCTTATTCTCATTGAATTTGGCTTAGGGAAGGAATGACATACATACTAAATAGGGCATCTCACCCTACAGGAGAATAGGGGGGAAGGGGATGAGGGGGGGATGATGGAAGGGAGGGCAGACTGGGTGGGGAGGGATGTTGGAAGCACCCACTTTTGAAAAGGGACAGGGTCAAAGTAGAAAATAGAACAAGTCGGGGGTGGGATAGGATGGAGGGAAATAAAGTCAGTCTTTCACAATATATCCACTATGGAAATGTTTTGCATAGCCACACATGTACAACCCATATTGAATTGCTTATCTTCCCTGGAACAATGGGTGACAAGGGAGGAAGGCAAAGAATCTGGAATTCAAAGTTTTAAAATCGAATGTTTAAATATATATATATATATATATATATATATATATATATATATATATATATATATATATAATTTTACATGTAACTGGGAAATAAGATATACAGGTACTGGGGCATAGAGATCCACCATGCCCTACTGGAAAGTCAGAGGGGGAATGGGGGAAGATATGGGAGAGAGCAGGTTGGGGGAGGGCATATTCAGCAGGATTGCTGTTTTGGGGCAGTGGGTGGGGGGAAAATGGGGAGAAAATTTGTAACTCAAAATCTTGTGGAAATGAATTATGTAAAATAAAAATAAAAATAAAATTTAATTTAATTTCCTCTTTCCTGTTGTTTATTCCATCTGATACAATCCTTCTTTATAACCTGACCAATGCCTAATGTGAAAGTACTTGCAGATCTTGATTGTATGCTGGGGGGTGGAAGGGTGGGAAGGAGGGGGAAAGGGAGAGAAAATTTGAAACTCAAAGAATTATGGAAATGAATCTTGTAAACTAAAAATAAACAAATTAATAAAGCCCAAAACATTTTTAAATTAATCAATTAATTAATTAAAATTAATTTAATTAAAATTAAAAAATGGTTCTTACTAACTTATGTACTTGAAGCTTCCACTCTCTTAGTGCATCCCAAGATCACATTCATTTTCTTGGCTCCCATGTCATACTGTTGATTCATGGGAAGTTTGTAGTCCATTCAGACCCCTAGATCTTCTTCAAGAGAACTCTTCAGCTCCCCTTCTCCATCCTGCACTTGTGAAGGAGGCTGATGGAGCCCAAGAGGAAGCATTGTTCCCTAGCAAATTTCATCATCTCCCCCCATTCAGCCCAAGCTTATCCAGCTGGATCCTGACTCCAATAGCCATTAACTGCCCCCTTCTAACTTAGCATCAGCTGGAAACTGGGGGAATTGGTACCTTTCTCCAGACTACAAACATAGATCCCTGGGGCCCTCCACTGAAGGCTTCCCTCCCAGTGATGAGGAAATGTGAATGACAATCTGGGGGCCAGTTCTGATGCCATCTAGTCAAACTGTGCTCCAGGCCACCGAGGACCGCAGGGTAACAGAATGAGAGTCCAGAAGGGTCTCAGAGGCCTTGTGAGCCCAGCACCCACATTTTATGGGGGAGAGGGACCCTTCTCCATCTTGTCTTTGAATGTTCTGTTCAGTGGTTCAGTTCTGTCCAACTCTCTGTGACCCCATTTGGGGTTTCCTTGGCAAAGACACCAGAGGGGTTTGCCATTTCCTTCTTCAGCACGTTTTACAGGTGAGGAAACTGAGACAGAAAAGTTAAGTGACCTGCCCAGGGTCACACAGTTAGTAATTGTCTGAGGTTGATATTGAATTCAGATCTTTCTGTCTCTCTTACTTCAGGCCTGTGTTCTATGCAGCCACCCCCAGGTGTCCCCAGGCTTAGCAGCAGCTGTTATTATGAGGTAGGTGCCCCAGGCACACTTACTGCAGCTCATCTCTGCTCCCCACCAGCCCCAGGCCTCAGGGTTTGTCTCCACATTAAGAGACAGGAAGCACATGAAGCATGAATGAATGCCCGTGAATCTGCCCACGCACAGCTATGGCACCCAGTTACCTTCCAACCCCAGATAGCCCACGTTGCCCTTTGTAATTCAGATTTGATCAGAAGGAAGCCTGGACCTTGTTCACTTCCACACCCCCACTTGGCAGCTAGAGAAACTGAGGCCTGAAGGGACTTGCCTGGGATCCCAGACTGATGAAGAGGAGGCCAGGCCCCCTGACCCACAGCCCAGTGATGTTCCCAGCAGGCATGGCTGCCTCTCCCCTCTGGGAGACAAGCCTGTGCTTTCACATTTAAGCCTTCATGGCTGTGGAGCTGAGAGGAGGCCTCCCAGGGGGGTTCTCCTGCTCCTTTGACAGTAAACAATTATTAAATGAACTGGTGGGGTGTTAATGGAGCAGGGAGCTCTGTTCCAAGAAACCCTCCGTGGGTTTCCTTGGCTTGGAGGTTTCTCTGAATATTGGATGGGCTTTGGAAGCCTTCCATTCAGAGCCTGCGGGGCTGAGCAGCAAACTGGAGATTCCTGTTGAACAGGAGGACCACCCAGCTTGCCCTCAGTGCCCCAGGCTGCAGCCTCTGCAATGGGTCCACATTTAGGGGTCCCAGCAGCTTAGCACCAGGAGCCAGGAGCCCTGCCACTGAGCCAGCTGGCCCCGCTGGGCTCAAGAAAGGAGTCTTTTTTCCTGAAGAGGGTCTAATCCCCAAGCAGGGAATGAGGCAGGCCTGTGGCCTCACTTTTAATGCCTTGTGGAGAGGGCCTTGAATGCCAAGATTAGAAGTTTGGGCAGGAGGCACAGAAAACCCCCAAAAGTTGCTGGGCAGAGAAGTACCAAGTTTCACTCATACCTTAGGAAGATTGTTCCATTAGCTGTGGAGTATCCACTGGAGGAGGGAGAGAGCAGAGTGGGGGTTAATGGTTCTGGGCTCAATCTGTCCTCTCCCCCAGGCACAGGCACACGTCCTTAAGAGCATTCCTTCGGCAGAAAGCCTGGCTGTAACTGGGGCGGAGTGACAGGGCTTTGTACCAGGGCACTGACTCCAGGGGCCCACTGATAACATAGCAGAGAAAGCCCAGAGCTCAGCACCAAGAACTCCTTTTCAGAGAAGGGGGCAGATGGCAGAAGAACAGGCAGGCCTTGGGCTAGACCCCACATCACCTAACTTTTACCCCCTGTACCCCTGAACTGGGAACCATACATTCTGTCCTCCTCGGGTCCCTCCCCCAGGCCAGACAGGGCCCAGGCCTCTCATCCAGCTTTTACTCCCAGGACTTGTGTTCCTTGGCAAGTCACCAGGCAGCTGAGGCCAGCACTAGTGGAGGGCCCTGGGAAATTGGGTACGGAGGGAGGGAACTGACAAATGGGGTGGGGTCACCTCAGGCAGTCAGCAAGGAGATTTGGGCTCCCTCTTAAAGGACCATGAAGCCTGTCCCAAACCCAGGGGGAGGGAGAGAGACTCTGGGGAGGGGGGAAAGGAGATCTCTGGGCAGCTCATGGGGATTGTTCCCATGCACACCATTCACTCAAATCTCCCCCCCCCTCCCATACTGGGTGTTCAAAGCCTGGGATTTCCTGACTCTGGGCTTTTGCTGGCTCCTCCCCTGGAATGGCCTGTCCTTCTAGCTACCTCCATCAGGGTCCTTCTATAATTCTGCCATGAAGCCCTCCCTAATTCCTCCCAGCGCCCAGTGGGACATCTCCCTGGTGCCCCCAGCCCTTCCTGAGGGCAGCCACGAGGCCCCAGGGATCTGTGCACATGCCTTTACCCCACTAGATCTTGGGGTCCATGAGGATCTCTCAGTCATTTTGAATGTCCCCATTCCCTCCCTAACCAGTGAGCCTTCTGGAACAATGAAAGGGATTAAGCAAGACACTCCATACCCATAGGCCCCCACCTCTCCAAGGAAGGGAGGGAGGAACCTTTTGCCAACTCCAGAGAGGACTTTTTATTCACTTTACCCTCCCTTCTGTACCTAGTCATGCCCCAGGCCTGGAGGTCTCCCTCTGGGTATGGTCATTTTCTTGGGTCTCCACTGTCTGCAATCCCTTCCCCACAGCTTTTCTCGAAGTCCTTGATGAGAAGAGCAGAATGGGAAGCAGGTCTTAAAAATCTGCAGCTCCCCACCCCATGAATCCTCCCCTTCATCCTCCCCTCTGTCCCCTCTGTCCTCCCCTTCTCCCTCTCCTCCATCCTCTTCTCCATCCTTCCATCTGTCCCTTCCACCCTCTCTGTCCTCCCCTTCCTTCTCCCCTTCCTCCTCTCCTTCTCTAGTGGCCCCATGCAGGGGGCCCAGGTGATCACTGCATAGGACACATAGAATTAATCATGGCAGAGAGCTGAGGAAGGTGCTGAGACTCCCCACAGGGATGCAGGATGTTCATCAATCAGTGTAAGAAGCATTCCTGGTTTCTGATGTCTGAGAAGCAGCCACCCCGCCACAGAAGGAGGCAGGCAAACAACGGGGTCTGCAGCCCAGCTCCTGGGGACCCCTTTGGCACCTCAGTCTCTTCCTCCATGGAAGAGGTTAATAATCCTTACTCCCCCCACCTCCCAGGGTCATCTGCCAAGGCCACAGAAATGTTAGTCCTCTGGGGCCATATCTCCAGCACCCAGCCCTGACAGGGGACCCCCTCCCTGAGAGAGGACAAGGGCCATGTTGCCAGTCATTCTCTCTGCCCTGCTACAGGCCACAGAGTCCAGACTCCTCAGCCCGAGGGGAGGGGGTCCACCCTGTCCCAGCACAACCCCGAACCTGAACAGAGCTGAACAGAGTCTTAGGGGGGGTGGGCCTTCTAAGGGCTCCATTACTTCTGTGTAAGTGTCTCCTTTCTTGGTGGAAAGGGATGCAGGAGCCTCTCTGGGACCCCTGCCCACTCTGAGAGGTCCCTGGACAGGCAGATGATGGGGCTGGAGTAAAGGGAGTGCAGAGAAACAGGAGGACTGCTGTGTCAGAGCCTGCTGGGGGCCACCTGAGCAAACAACGAGCAGTCAACACCCTGGCATGAAGATGGAAGAGGAAAGAGAGGAGGTGTTCTTCACTGGAAGCTGGATGCCCTCTAGTCAAGAGAATGCCGGTCTGGAGCAAGGGGGCCTCAGCAGCCCCTAAACAGAAACTCTGGGACTCTGAGGAGGTGGGAGGAAGAATGGGGGAGCAGAGAGGGCAGTCACACCTCTCTCCCCCAAGCAGGGGCCTCCATACAGTCCTGGCCAAAGAGCCCCAGTGATGGGGAGATCATTACTTCCCACAGCCCAAACGCCAATGCTTCCCTGCTCTAAATCCTGAGCTCAGCTCTGGCTACGGGGGCAATGCCCGACATTGTGGAAGCCTTCTCTCCCTCCAGCACAGGGCTGCCCAACTCCCAGGACTTTGTACTCTCCCATGTCAGCTCCCAGAGGGCAGGGACCATAGGGTCCTTTCTGCCTCTTCCTCAGTGTTTATTGAAGTAAAGAAAGGAACAGCAGTCCTGAGTGTGGGGATGAAGTTCTCTCCTCCAATGACTCAGGGGTCGGGGGTGGGTGCATGACAATCCAACTCAGCTAGACCCAACAACCATTCGCTAAGCCCCTACTATGTGGGGCCACACTCTGGTTTTTCCCTACTATGTAAGCGGCCGGGTGGTATATTAGCTAGAGAACTAAGCTGAAAGTCAATAACTCGAACTTGAGTTCGATTCCCATCTCTGGCACATTGGGACTGTGTGATCCTGGGCAAGTCACCTAACCCCAACACTCCAGGAAACTCCCCATGACTACATGTTATAGGAAGGTACTGACCTGCTTGGATAGAAGGAGGCCCTCACAGCAGTTTTTCCCAACACTGTGAGGCAGACCATCCAGCCCAACCATATAGGAACAAGATTCCCCACTAAACATCCCTGAGCAGTGGCCTTGGCCAGCTTCTGCTCCATGCCTTCCAGTGATAGGGAGCTCACCACCTCCCAAAGCAACTGACAGAATATGCCCCATGTTAGGAAGGTTTTTGTGACATTCAGACCAAATCTGTCCAAAAGAGAGGGTGCCCTCCCTGCCCCCTCCCCCCATACAGCTCAGGGTACATCTACCAGAGGGGGAAGAGCCTGAGGTTGGCACAGCTCCAGACTGCCAGCTGAGTCACCCACGCACTGATGAACCCCACAGAGATCCTTCCTGCAGGAAGGGTGGGCAGTCCCACCCCTGTTCCCAGGGACCCCAGCCTGAGTGGCTGCAGGTGAGGTCATGGCATGCCTAGGTCTCTGCTGGGCTGGATTCCAGAACACCTGGCCCAGCATTCCTAAGCCCAGGGCGCTGCATGAGCTCATTCTGATGACGAATGGAATTTCTGATGTACCCATCATCCCAACTCCATCCTGAGTCCTGGAAGAGAGGAAAACTTCCCTGGAAGGAAAGAGCCAGGACCCAGAGGCAGAGGGCCTAGGGTCCCACCCTGGCTCTGACAGAGACCTTGGAAAGTCACTCCATCCATCTGGGCTTCAGTTTCCTCATCTGTAAGATGAAAGCTAGAGGATCTCCAACTAAAACCCCCATGACCCTTTGTGCTGGCAATAGCCCCCTAGCTCTGGGGGTCCTGCACCTGGTGCCAACTCTTCCACCCCAGAAGGGAGCAGAGCAACTATGGTAGTAATCCGGCCCAATCCCCGAGGGAGGTGGGGCATGGCACCAAGGGGCATCCAAAACCCAGTCTTTTCAATGCCTGTCTAGTTGTTGGTTTTTTCCCCTCACACACACCCCTACAGCCCACAGTCTTTCCTTGTCACAAAGAAAAACAGTGCAAAACCATTTGGCATGGCACTGACAGCATATATGCCATTCTGCCCCAGTGGCCCACCACCTCTGTAGTGAGAGGAAGGAGGAATGTTGTTGTCATCCATTCCTATATTGGTCATTGTGTCTCCTATGGGTTCAGCACCCTTTGGGGAAGTATTGAAGGTTGTGCTACCGATGCCAGGGGGTGCATTTCTCTATGTCCATTTCCTCTAGCTCCTGGCTTTCTACTACAAATATAGTCCTTGTTTTATGGCCCAGTCTGCCTGTTCCAGATCACCCCCTCATTCAGTCATTGCTTCATCAGACCTTTGCTGATGACAAAAAAGGAGCAGGATTAAAATCTAGGCCCCTGGGTCTGGGCGCTGACTTTGCCACTCACTGAACATGAGACGGTCTGCACATTGCTTTCCCACCCTGAGGTAAAGTGGAATGATTGTTCAGTGGGTGTGGGGGTGTCAGGGTTGGAAAACTACCCAGTGTGCCACGCAGGAAGCCCCTCCCAAGCCCCAAGAACAGCCATGTCCCCCAGACCCCGGGGTGGCTTTGGCTCTGTGCCCACAGCCAGCATTCAGGGGGGTGGGGGCAGCATTGCCAGATACGTGTCCCAGGAAGTGTTTCTGCAGCTCCCAAAGCCCCCCACCCCTGCTGCCTCCTCCTCAGCAGCCCCGAAGCCCCCCATGGCCTCCTCCTCAGCAGCCCCAGCTCCTGACACCCTCCCCTCCCAAAGAAGGCTCCACAACCTGGTGCTTGGCTGTGACAAATGGCTCCAAGGCAGACTTGGTTTTCTCAATGGAAATGACCCAGGCAAGAGGTATTGGCATCCACACTGTGCCTGCAGGACCCTGGAGCCTTTCACCCTGACTTGAAGCTGCAATCTCTGTGTTGTCTTCCCCATTAGGGATTGTTTCAATCTAGGCCGCTAGGGGGCGCAGTGGATAGCACTCCCCTGGAGTCAGTTAAGAGGACCCGAGTTCAAATTCAGATTCTTTATCTGCCTTAGTTTCCTCACCTCTAAAATGGGAGCGATTATAGCCCCTCATCCCAGGGTTCTGGAGGGCAAATGTTCTGCAGACCTGACAACGCTATTAATGCCCTTGATCACCCTGCTGTGTCCTTCCTCCTTCGGCTGTTCAGCCCCAGGGACGCCTCAGTCACCTAATAAATGCTCACTGACTCATCGTGTCATTCAGACCCCTCCATTTCAAAGACAGGGAAACTGAGGCTCAGAGGGGGCAGGAGCCATTGTTTCTAGTGGGTAATCCTGGAGCTGCAGGCAGCCGTTCTCTCCTGACTCCAGCCCTGCCTTCCCCTGCCAGCCTGGGAAGGGAGTCTGCCCTCGAGCTGCGAGAAGCATCAGCCTGGACAGCAGGACCAGGTGCCCCCGGGAGGCAGGGCCTCCTAGAACAAGGGGGTGGGTCACTTTCAGCACCCTGGGCCTACACTCTAAGTTGTCTGGCATTTCAGTTTCTCTGGAATCACAAAAAAGCCTAAATAACCTTTTGAAGAGATTATTCATGGTTTAAATATAACACTTGCTGGGCGAAGCTGGCATTAATGGGGAACACTGAACAGCTTCCCTGGGGGGGAGGCAGCGGGACTGAGGGTGCAGCTTTGGGGAGCCTGCAGGGGCCACAGAGTCTGGGCTGCTCCGCACCTTCTGTCTACCCAGTGCAGTTGCAGCCTGACCCAGGAGTCATTCAGGCAAGGTTGTCCAACCGGGAAAGGTGCTGTAACTAGCAAGGCAGTGAAGCCTGATGTGGGGAGCAGGGACTAGCCCTAGGCTTGCAGTCTGAAGATCTGGGTTTGAATCCCAGCTCTGATATTGATTGGGGCAGGGGGCAGGCCCCAAGTCTGTTCTCTGGACTGAGACTCAACCTCTCTCATATTCACCTACTCCAAGAAAGGCCTGATGTTAGTCAATCAGCAAGCGTTTGTTTGTTTCTAAAGCACCTGTGCTAGGCACTGGCCTAAGGCACCCAAGGAAAGGAAACAATAGTCCCTGCCTTCCAGAAGCTCAAGTTCTAATGGAGGAGACAACATGCCATGGGGGAGGGGGGCAGACTCAGAGGGAAGGCCCACATATTTGTGGGGCCAAGGACAGGCCTCCTGCTGATGGCTGGGTATAAGCGGACAGGGACCCCTGCCTCTGGTGCAGGCAGATCCCCTCCACAAAGCCGCCTCCAGGGTGAGCAGGCTTGACCCCCAGAGGAAGGCCTGACTTCCAGTCAGACAATCTCCAGCTCTCCTTCCAATTCCCAGGACACTCACCCTTTGTAGGGAGACCAAGGCCCAGGTGTCCACCACACCCCTTACTGTTTGAATGCTGATGCCTGGTAATCTTGGCTTTTGTGACTAGAGTGAGGCAGCTAGTGGTGGAAGGGAGGGAAGCCAGAGGGCTAGCATGAACTGCTTTGATTAGCTGTATGGCCTTGGCCAAACCACTGCCCTTCTCTTGGCTCCAAGTTTGAAGGTATCGAGTTCCCTACCAGCTCTGTCTAGAATTCCACCATTCTAGTCACACCCAATTAAGTGCTTGCTGCATAGCAGGCGGGGTGTAGGGGGTGTTCAGGGAGGGCAAGCTCCTGTGGGGTGATGGCTGCTGAGCCCTTTTCAGGGCTGCTCAGCCACCTTTGGTGTCCACTGTAGCAGCAAGCACCCCAGCATCCCTAGGGTGGCTGCCAACACAGGTTCTTAGATCTGTTTTTCTAAAGGGAAGCAACTCAAAATGGGTTAACAATCTTGCTTTAATCAATCAAATATATCATTTACCTAGTTCAGGGGGAAAAGGTCAGCACCCCGAACTTCAGAGAATACAAACAAGTTACAAGCAGAGAAACAGATCAGCAGACAGGCTTCCAGCTGTCTGACCATTACATCCATACCTAGTCAGTTACCATAGAGGGAAGCACCAGCATCTAGGTTTTCAAAGCCAGGGGGCTCAACGACTGCCCAGAGTCTCATCACACAACTCTTCTCAAAATGAGCCCCAAAACAAAACCTCACATCAGGGTATATATAGCCTTCTCCTGGCTCAGAGAATGTCACAGTCCTCTTGACCCACTGCCCAATCACAAAGCAACAAGGTGTGGGCATTCCTGAAAAACAAGCCTCCCTCCTGCCACAGGCTCCATGTGACCACATTCAGCCTATTGGGGGCAGAGTATATTTTCAAATCAAGGAAGGTTCTCAGAGTCACTTAAGCCTATCAAAGGGCCTAGGGGCAGGGAAGATCTTAAATTCCCATTCCCATAACATCCACCTGCACCAACTCTTCCTTATGGCCCCCCAAAAACTGTAATGTTGGAAGTAGCCACACACCAGTAAACTGTCTCAGCAGATGGGCTAAGCCAGGCTAAGGGTGACTGACAGGCCTCAGACCTGTCAGTAAGTCAGGGGAAGTGTATGCCCCACACATGTGAAGGCTTTCCCTGGTGGGATGGGTGGACAAGGACAGTTTGTCCCAATGGCCATGCCTTGTGCCAAGGCAGGAGCTGGGAAGCGCTTAGCGCTTAGGCAGACAAAGATGCCAAGGTCATCCAGTCACCCTGACTCTCCTGCTGCGACGGGACTTTGATGAATCAGGAGGAGAGAGTGAGGCTGACAACTCCGGACAGCTCTGCCTCATGGAAATGCAATTTATGAGCGTGTCAAGGCATGGCTGGGATGGCTTTGGTCCTCTTTGGAAGGAGGGATGAACAACAATAATGTAGCAGGTGTGTAAGATACAAAGAAATGATACAAAATATAAAGAAACGCAACATAATGCTTGTTCTCCAGGTGCTCAGGGATGGGGGACACAATATAGATATGTAACATTTCAAATATTATGTATCATGCATGCTGTTTTGTGCATAATGTATACTGTATTGTATTGTTCTATACATGCAGAGGTAATATATACTTTTTAAGCTTCTTTTTAGATGGGAAATGCTTACAGAATACAGGATGTTCTGAAGGGAGCCAGGGGACAATGAAAGAAGAAGGGAGAGGACTCCAGACCAGAGAAGACACACAGGGTCAGCAGATAAAGCACTTGGGGTAAGGAATGGCAGGATCCTGGATCCTAGAGTATATGGAGGCTGGGGAGGAGATATGCTGTAAGAAGACTTGGAAGGCAGGAGGAGGCCAAGTTATGAAGGGCTTTGAATGCCGAATCAAGGAGTTTATATTTGATCCTGGGAGCCATAGGGAGCCACTGAAGGTTATTGAGTAGAGAGTAACATGGTCATACCTGCGCTTTAGGCAAATCACTTTGGTTGTGGCTGAATGAAGGATGGACTGGAGTAGGGAGACACTTGAGGCAGACTCCCTCCCTGCAGCTACTGAGATAGTACAAGTGTGAGATGATGAGGGTCTGCACCAGGGAGGAGGCTGTGTCAGAAGAGAGGAGGGGCAATGTGTCAGATAAGTGTGGCAAAGGCAGAAACAACAGGCAGTCCATTGGATAAAGTCAGGCCTCACTCACTGGTGGCCTTAAAGGCAATGTAAGTTTGGAAGAGGTGGGGAAGAAAGATCCGGACTTCCATTGGAGACGGCTTGAGTTTAAGATGTCTTCTGGACACCGAGTTGGAGATATCTGAAGGGCATTTGGAGATTAAGCCTGGATCTGGGAATCATTTGTATGGAGATGACAACTGAACCCCTGGGAGTTAATGAGACTATCTAGTGAGCTTGTGGAGAGGGAGCAGAAAAAAGGAGGGAGGACAGAGTCTTGGGGATATCCATTTTAACTGGGCATGAATTAGGTGAAAATCTAGTATACAAGCCTAAGAAGAAGTGATAGGAGAGGCAGAAAAACCACAAGAAAGCAGAGAATGAGGGGTACAATTTTAGGACAAAAGATGTTCCTCCATTATTCATCCATATATCCACATTTGTCCTTCCCTCCACTCATCCATCCACATGTCTATCCATCCATCCATCCATCCATCTATCTATCCATCATCCATCCACATGTCTATCGATCTATCCATCCATACATACATCTCTCTATCCATTCATCCATCCATCCATCCATCCATCCATTATCCATCCACATGTCTATCTATCCATCCATCCATCCATCATCCATCCACATGTCTATCCATCCATCCATCCATTCTTACTCAAACAATCACTTGTTCATCTTTACTGGGAAATACCTCTGCTGTTCCAATGAGTGTGCCTGATTTGGGAGAAGGAGGAACAGTGCTGTCCGGCATTTTGAAATCTTTTCAACCCCCTGTTGAGTACTCGTGGGAAGATGGGAAGCAGAGCAGTGCTGGGTGAGAAAGTGTGGAGGGATTATAATCCCCACCATGCAAGGAGACAATCTCTGGGGATGAGATCATGGATTCTGGCTCCCAGAATATATGAAGAAGGTATTCTAGCACTTTGATGGCCTGAGGCTTCTGACTGAATTGGGCCTCTGAGGGAGAGGTCTTGGTTAAAATAGATAATAGCTTCCTGGTTCTCACTTTTCCTTTATATAGGACAAATTTTTGCTGAAATTGAGAAGGCAAGGCAGCTGGGAGCAGCCGCCAACACTAGGAGTCGCAGTGAGGACACTGGTTTTTCTCTCCAACTCAGGAGCTGCCCACAAGGAGCAGATAGAACCAGAGAAGCAGGCCCTTCCTAGGCTTCACTGGCCCAATTTCTTCCCAACAAGCCTGAAGTTTAGGTACTGCCGAGAAGCTCAAGTGTTATACCCATTTTAGAGATGGAGGAACTGAGTCTCAGAGAGGCCAAGTCACCTGCCCAAGGTCACACAGCTGCAAAGCAACTGAACAAATCTTTCTTGGGCTCAGGGCAGAGGTAGCCTGGGTGGGGTAGGAAAGAGTGGGGAGTGTATACCAGGCCTAGGGAGCCATGTAATCAGTGGGCAGAAGTGGGTAAGGTTATCTGTCTCCATGGCAGAGATTCAGGGAGGGGCCACTCTAGAGAAGGCTACAAGACAGAAGAATTGAGGCTTAGACTGGGGAGCCCTTACAGGGCTTGGGAAGGGGAAAACATGACAGGCCTGGGGTAGACGAATGCAGGGGCGACCACAGATTCCCAAAGGCAATTGGGATTGTCCCAATTGGGGGATTGTTTGAATTGCAATGTCCCCTCTCTTCTAGTCGCTCAGTGCAAAGTGCCTGGGTGGGTTCAGGTCACACTGTCAGAACCTAGGAAGGGCCTGGCCATTTTCCAGTGAAAAGGGAGGGCGTATCTGGGAGAGCAGGCTGAGCAAATATGAAACTGTGTCCAATTTTCCTTGGGGATGACAGTGTCATTGTGCAGAGGAAAGCCCCCCAACTCCAGTTTGAGGCTCTAACACCCACTACTTATCCAACCTAGGGAGAGTCCCTTCCCTGCTCCAGGCTGCCTCAGTTTCCCCTTCCTCCTTGTAAATGAACTAGATGATCTCCAAGGCCACTCTCATTTCTGACATTTCATTACAAATCTGAACATCTCAACCCCAACTCAGTTCAGGGTCCTGCTCTGCTGGATTCCCCCTGACTCCAGTGGTTTCTTACATGCTACCATTAGGGTTAATGTCTAAGCTTTCTGGGCTAAACAAGGCTCAAGTCTATTGACTGGAGACTCCACAAGAGCCCAATCCTCATTTTATGCTCCCATTTTTCAGAGGAACAGACCAAGGTCCAGTAAGGGCAGGGGACTTGCTTATGATCAGGCAGCTAGGAAGCAGATCCAGATGTACAAACCTGCTTCTCCAGTGCCATGGAGAGGCCTAAGAGAGACAAGCCCCAGAAGTCTGGACCTGCCTGTGAGGCCTTTCAAGAAGTGGGCCAAAAGTGGGGAGGGAGGTCTTCCCTCCAATGCCTTTTGGAGGCTTTCATTCTCAATTCTGTCAACTTGTTCTGATCTCCAGAAAGCCCCGCTGCTTGATACCTTTGCTTTTCCATCTATGAAATGGGGATTCAAAATCAGTCTCCTCCTGGTCCAATAACTCCAATGACTTGGCTGATGGAGGCGAAGGGAGAAAAGTCCCCTCCCCCCAGAGGCTTCTTGCTCTAAGGAACTCTTGAACTAGATTGCCAAACCCCACACAGCTTCTTAAGGCCCCCAGAGGCCAAGGCCTAGTTTATCTCCTCTGTCAACATGCAGCCCACTTCTTGATCAATCAAAGAGGCCCAAACATCATGAATAAAGCCCCGTGTCCTTTACACAACAAAACCAGGAGTGAACAACACCAGGAGTGAAGCTTCACCTTCTGTGATTACATCACAATAGCACCAACTAAGCTGGGTGGTTTGGGTTTAGGTTTTTTGGAGGGAGTAACTCCAGTCCATCTTCCTGGGATGGAATTCTGTTTGTGAAACTCCTCTGCATTTTTAGAAAGAAGCTGGTGCTTAGATGGGCAGGCCCACTGTGGGGTGCCACAGGTGAGGGCTTCTAGAAAACCCCCTTTCTGGGACAGGAATCAATAGTGAACCTCATTGGTTCACTGGATAGATGTATAGATGATAGATCTATCATTTGGATAGAAGGTCCTATTCTGGACTGGACACTGGTGGTTCTCACAGCTTACACCCTGCACATGAACTGGGAGTGGAGGCGGGGGGCGGGGGGGTGTTGGCAGCCATGTGATATGTGGCACCAATAAACTGAACATTGTCTAGACAGGACACAGGGACAGAGACCAAAGACCAAGATGCCGCCAAGTCCCTGCTCCCATCTCCTTCCTTCCGCATACTCACCTCTATCTTCTCCTGACTCCAATCTTTTTTGCTTCCATCTGACCTGATACTATGAATACTCAGTCCCTTTCCTATGTCCTGGTGCCCCCACTCCCCTGCCATCACTCCCCAATTCTAGGTGCCCTGCTGTGAGTGTGCCCATGGAGCTGGCAATCCATACATTCCAAGTTCTTGGACAGATGTTTCAGATTGACAACGAGCTATTTTCAGAGATGACTAGGAGGGTGAAGAGGGGGCTGCAAGGAATTTGGGGAACAAGGCAGCTCTTTCAATGACCTCAGGCTTTTTCTATCTCTTCCCTCCAATCTTCTCTGTGATGCTGCCAGGCTAAGAAGCAGAGACCCTCTCTGTCATGGAGGAGTCACAATTGTGAGTGACCTAAAGGGGCCAGGGAGTGATGTGGGACCAGGGACAAAAGATAGCCACAAGGATTTGGTGCAAAAAGCTCCATAAAACCCATCACCCAGGAAGAGCGAGATTAGACTGAGATCTGGTCACTGCTATGACAATGACTGGGAGGAACAAATCAGCTCTGGGAAACTAGCCTGGCCTGGAAGAAGTCTTCTGAGTCCCAGGGGCTTCCCTCTGGAGGGACAGGGACAACAGGGCAGGCTGATCCCCAGAAGAGCTCACCTTGATGAATATAGCCCAAGGGCCCACTGAAGTTATTGAGTGGATTCTGAAACCAAAAGGGGATGCTTGCTCCTGGGGTCCCAGATCCCTGCTCTGGAGGGGCCTGATTAGACCAGGGGAAAGCTGAATGGCATGCCTTACCTCCCAGGCCCTCACATCAGGGCAGCTTCTCCCCCAGGGGACTCTAACTCCCAACTTTAGCTCTGAGAAGTCAGAGCTAGCAGGGGGTCCCCTCAGGCCCCACCTTCTTTCTAATTCCAGCTGAGGACTGCGCCCTTGAGGAGAAGGTACTCCTGCTTACACCCCTGAGCCAGGGGACCAAGGCTCCCTACCACCATCAGAACTACAGGCTCAGGTGGGCTCAGTGTGCCACCCCCTGCAGGGCAGGCTTCTGACAGCCTCTCTCCTCACCTTTCTACTTGGAGGCCTTTATCTCTGCTCAGCTCAGGGCCATGAGCACAACTCAGCCAAATGCCCAGGGCCAGGCTTTCTAGCCCAGCTGTGCCCTGAGTCATCAGTACTGGGAAACCTGCCCTTGCCCCAGCCTTGAGTGTCATGAGGTCATCCAATGACAGTCTCTACAGCCCCCATTCCAGAGTTCACGTCTCTCCCAACGTGCTGCCCAAGCATCCAGTGCTGGAAGGGGAGGGTCCCCCACTTAGGGGTTAACATCCTCTTCCCTTCAGCCCTCAACAAAGTCTTTTCCAGTCAGCAGAGCTCTGAAGCCCCTGAAACTTTGAGGAGGGGGAGTAACAAGGTCTTCCCTGGGCTTTAGGACAGTGAGTCAGGACAGATGGAAGTGAGGAGAGGCTAGGGCTCTCATCTAGGCAAGAGGTGACAGGCCCTGGCCCAAGGTGGAAGCTTTAGAAGTGAAGAGAGGATGTGGAATGCCAGCTCTGCAAGGACTTAAGGAGAGGCCCCTGAGCCTGTAAAACAGGGTGACTGGGAGGATGGTGGGGACAGAGAGAGGGAGGCGACTGGGACCAGAGGGAGAACAGTGTCCTGCTGCCCCTGACCCTGAGTAGGTCCCTTCATTGCCCTATGTCTCAGTCTCAGTGTCTGTAAAATGGTCTCCAAGCTCTCACCCAGCTCTTGATTGAGGCTTTAATGATGGAGATTTGTGTTGAGACCTGTTAGGCCAGCCTAGGTGGGAGGAGCTGCCAAGTCCTCACTGGCCCAGAGGACCATCCATGAAAGCTGGTCTCAGGAAGCCCACCCCCACAAGGCAGCATTGGCACATATGGAGGGGGGCACGGGGTGTCAGTGGGCCACACACCAGGTTAGCTCCTTCACTTAGTTAAAGGGGGATGGGACCTATCAACAAGAACAAAAGATGAACATTTTTGGTTTGTTGATGTTGTTTTATTGATAACTTTTGTCTTTACATCACAGTAATTCACAAATATATCTCCCATGCCAGTTAAGCCTTCCCCTGTATTGAAGAAAACCAACCTATAAATGGACAGTGTATGCAGCATTCCGCTGCCGTAGCCCACCACCTTTGCCATTTCGCCATGTCTGCCACAGGCAGCAGTAGCTCCATCTGTCCATCCTTGTTTTGGTTCTTTTCATTCACATTGTTGCAGTCACTGTGTACATTGTTTTGTGTTTCTTCTCACCTCCATTCATTGGTTCTACTGGGAGTCAGAAGCCTTGAGTTCAAAACTGGCCTCAGACGCTTCCCCACTTGCATGACCCTGTTTGCCTCAGTGTCCCTATCTATAAAATGGGGAGAATAGGAACACCTACCTTGCAGGGTCGTTGTGAGAATGAAATAACTGGCAAGTGCTTAGCACAGCTCCTGGTGTGTAGTTGGCATTCTGTCAATGCTGATTTCCTGTCCTTTCTGCTTCCTTTCTGCTAAATCTTAAAGAAAGCCAGGGAAACTGAGATGACAGGACAAAGGTAAGACATGCCAGGAAAGGGGGACAATGGGGAGCCCCTTGTGAAAAACAACAAGGAGACCTGGGAAGTGGGGTGAGTAGAGGGAAGGATATGGGGAAAGACTGGAAAGGGAGGAAGGGATGACATTACGAAGATCTTTAAATGACAACCAAAGGATGTTCTGAAGGGAATAGGGAGCCACAGCAGCTCATTGAGCAAAGGTAGCATGGTCAGAATTTATCTTTAAATCAACTGACCTTGGATCTATGGCCATAATGTTGTTAATCTGTGTACCGTTTGTCTTCTCTATGACCTAGAGACTGGTACCACTGCTGGGTCAGTACCTCAAAGTGATAAAGACAGAGGGAAAGAGCCCATATGTACAAAAGTATTTATGACAACTCTTTGTGTGGTGGGGAAGAATGGTGACTGAGGGAGTGAATGGGATGGAATAATATTGTGCTGGAAGAAACCATGAAGGAGACCATTCAAGAGAAGCCTGGGAAGACTTGTATGAACTGATGCAAAGGGGAGTAAGACAAGAACAGTAGTTACAATGAAAAAAAGATTGTGAAGATAACCAGCTTGGAAAGGTTAATGTTTTCTGACCAGCCAGAATACCCATGACAAACCATGCTGCTGTTCACCTCCTGCCAGAGACAAGATGGACCAAGGTACACACTGAGATGCAGACTTCTGGGTCATTGCTATGGCCGATGAAGGGATTTGGTTTGCTTGACTGTCCCTGTTTGTAACAGGGATTGAGTTTTGTTTTCTATCTTTCTCAGTGAGGAGGGAGGGAATGGAAAGAAGAGAAAGCAAATTTTTCTTGATTAAAAAGTTTTCAACGTAAAAACTATTTCACAAAGGACAAAGCCAGAGGAAAAAAGCTTAGGAAGGACACTGGTGATCACTAGAGTGGCCAGAAGGGGACATGGGGAAGGTCTAGAGTGTGAGCCTTGTGAAGAGCTGGTGAAACAGAGGGGAAGGGAAATGTACTACGTGGTTTCATCCATTTGAAGGGCTGCCTGGGCAGGCAGTCTTCCTCTAAGGTGGAGCAGTAAGGATAAGTTCCAAAGATACAAATCGTATCTGGATGTCAGGAAAATCTTCCTCCCACTGAGAGCTGTCTCAGAGTAGGCTGGGCGCCTAGAGAGGTAGTGAGCTCCCCCTCCTTGGAGGTCTGCAAGTGGAGATGGTCAATAGAGGAGCCTCTCCTGGACTAAATGGCCATTGAGGTCCTGAGAATCTGGGGGTTCAGGGCCCTATGCACCTGGCATATCTTTGTTGCAGCAAGTTCTGGCCACACCAGGCTGCTGCTGCTGGCCATAGGAGCTGGGTTCCCTGCATCCCAGAGCCTTGGGACTGCTCTGGTTGAAGCTGAAACAGGCCTCTTGCTCCTCTCCCCCAAGCTCCACTGCACCAACTTGCCTGGCCCTGGAACGAGGGTACAAGGAAACATTTTGGCCTGCTCCTCAAGCTATTTCTGTTCCATCTACAGCAAGAGTTTGACCCGAAGGCATAATCCTGCCAAGCCAATGGGGCCTCCCAAGTATCATCTCAAATGGGATAATGAACGTGAAGTCCTTAGGGCAGTGCCTGGAGCATAGTGGGCCTCATAGAAATGCCTCCTCCTTCCACTTCCCTCAGGTGTTTGCCCCTTTAGACACCCAGATCCCATGGGGTCGCTGTACTGACCTATGCACCTCTTTGAAAGGAGACATGCTTTGCTTTGTGGGCTGGCCTTTTTCCTTCCCCAGGGACTAAGGTGGCAGAAGGGAGAGGGTGAGCTCAGGTGATGGAGGGAAAGGTTGGTATTTGTATTTTTCCTTTCTCCTCTCAGTCAATCTGCCTTTGTCAGTGGCAGATATTGTGGAAACACACTGAAAGGGTGGTCCGAAGGAGCCAAAACAGCCTGTGGGAACCTCGAGGTGGAAAAATAAGCCAATGCTTGGAGGAGTTGCTGATTGACCTCAGCTCAAGGTAAGTCACAAGGTGAACTGTTTGTACTTAGGAGTTGTTTGTTTCCTTGCCATTTGCTTTTCAAAGCATATTCTAAAGTTTATAAATGGAATAGGTTTATCTAGTGAGGCTTCTTATAACCAAAGAGTCACTTATTTAATGCCCAGAACTAAAAACAGAAAGATTCTCAGGGAGCCTTGTCACTTTAGACAGATTCAGTCCTGAGCCAATGTCTCATAATGGACAGAACATGGTGTATTCTTTCTTCATGAAAGGTTCTGCAGAGGTGATCCATGTCAGACAGAAAAGACCGGGTCAGAGTGGCAGCAAGCCCATCCTGGTTTCCACAGCAATTTTCCCAAGACTGCTGCTTGAGACAAACCCAAATACTGTATCAATCCCCATTTGACAGAGAAGGAAACTGAGGCACAGAGAAGTTAATCAAGGTCACTCAATCCAAGATCATTCAAGTAGTAAGCCATAGAAGTTGACTCCAGATCCTTTGCTTGCAGATCTGTTGGTCATCCTCCACTGTGGCTGCAGGGGGGGTGCCTCTGGATGGTCAGGTTCCCTCCTCTCCATGCCAAGTCTCTCCTCCTGTCAGCTCATTGTACATCCCCATAGCTGGAGAAGGAGCAGTCAGAGCGGGGCCCTGAGATGCCCCTTCCCAAAGAGCTCATACTAGCTTCAGTGTTCTATTTCCCCTTTTAGATAGATGATCCCAGGGTTGCTGTGGGCAGCTTTGGACTCAGCTGTATGACATGAAATGAGAAAGGCAGCATGGTGGGACCCAGGCACCCCAGCCCCTGTTCTGGCCCTGGTGGCACAAAGCAGATGCTACTAAGAAAGGCTCTTCTTGGGGTAGAGGGAAGCCCCCAAAGAAGGGTCTTCCACCCAGAAGGTGTTCATGTCAGGGGAGAGATGACACATGCACATTTTTCCAAGGTAAGTGGGTCAACGGGGGGTTCTCCAGGCCCCACCAGTTAGGGCTCCTTGATTGGCCCCTCAGTCAGTGTGAGTGCTCTGGGCTCTCCCCAGGGAGGGCTGGTCACCTCCAGCCATGGCTAGGCACCCCACAGACCCCAGAGACAACCTTGTGGCTCTAACTTACCCAGCAGCAGAGCTTTGTTTTCTGAGCAAAGACCTTTTGTTACTTGTTATGAAGACAGGGAACTTGGCTCAGGCTCCTGCTGAGAGCAGATTCGGCTCTTACATAGCACATCTTTAGTTCTCTTCTCCTCCTGGGGGGCAGGAACAGAAGGCCAGCACCCAGGGTTAGCGAGGAAAGAGCTGCAGAAAGTGGGGCAGGACAGATTTGCATACATTTGCTCCAAGGACACGTGCAGGGAGAATCAGGGTATTTCTGAAAGAATCCCAGCAGCCCCAGTATACTGGATGGAAGGAAAGCCACTGGGGAGCATGGACACTGAAAGGCGAGAAAGTCATAAGGAGAATGCTGGAGAAATAGAAACAAAGTAAACGCTGAAGTCCCCAGAGCCTGAAGCCTGGGCTGAAGGAGAATTCGAGATTGATGCTGGTGCATGGGGGCCCAGAGCTATGATTCTGACCCAAAGCCAGTCTCACCAGCCATATGGATACACTGTCTTTTACAGAAGTCACCTTCTTTCTTCCAACCGCAACATCTAGTCACAGGACCACCCAAGGATGTGCCAATGGAGATATCAAACATGGGGTCCCCACTGGAGGGCACTGGATTTCCTATCAGAACACATGAAAAACACTACATCCTTATGTCTACTAGTTGGAATCCTCTACATTCAAGGCTCAGCTCAAGGGTGATTCCTCCATAACTCCCACCCCTACCCCAAGTTCAAAGCGATGTCTCCTTCCTCACACCATCCCAGGGCACTGCATCTTCATCTATCTTTTACTCCATTGCACTCGACTGAGGATCGTACTTATCTGTGGGCATGCTGGATCAGCCCATATGTGCCTGTTGTCCATACAATGCCCATAGAGCAGGGCTGCCCCTGGATCTTGGGCAGATGTTGTATGTGCATGGAGAAGGAGAAGGGCTCATGATTTAAAAGGGTGAGAGGAGGGGAGGACATGCACACTGGGGTGCCTTTAATGACCCCACATTTCTTCTGGAAATGAAAGCCCACCTGTTTAGCACAACTATTCTCTGAATAAGGCTCTGTGGCTGAGACTCAAGGAACACTATGACTGAGGAAGCAAAACTGTGGAGACTGGAAAGCCATTTAGAGCTCCACACCCAAAGCTGCAGAACAGTGAGTGCTATTTGCCCTATCACTGGGTAGGCATCGCAGAGAGAGAAGAAAAGGAGTCAGGAACAAAATGACTTCTAGCAGCTACTGAGGTGGCTGCCCATCCACCCACCAGGGAATGACTGAACAAGCCATGGTCTTAGAGTGGGAGGAAGGTTTACTATTGCTCTGGGAAGGGACCAGCTTCAGAGAAACCTGGGAAGACCTGTATGAACTGATGTGGAGTAAAGTGAGTAGAACCCAGAAAACAATTCATATCATTCCATTGATATTGTAGAGACAAACCTCTCCAGAAGCCAAAAGGTCTCTAATCATCACAATGCCCCAGCCCAGATCCAGAGGCCCTGTGATGAAGTAGGCTGCCCACCTCCTGATCCAGATGGGGCCCAGGGGCTTGAACATGCAGAATGAGGCTTGAATCCCTACTAGGTGCCAGGCCTTGTGCTAAGCATTGGTGACACAAATAGAAAAGTCAGAGCCCCGGCCCTCAAAATGCTCCTGTTCTAATTAGGGGGGAGAGCATATACGGAAGGGGAGATGGGCAGATGTTAAAGCCACCAGAAGGATTCTAGTTGATTAAAGTTCCTCGCTCATGCCATCTAGGTGGTATGAAAGACCCTGGCCCTGGCCAATGGCTATTAGGTAGGGAGGAGAGGGCTGGAAAGTCTGAGTGGGCCTGAGCTCTGGGTTCTCTCCCTCAGGTGAGGGAGGGGAGGCAGAGGGCTGAGTATCTAAGAAGCCAGGAGGAGCCATCAAGCACCAGACAGGGACTGGGCATTGGTAGTTGGATTGGGTGAGATGAAGGCACCCTGAGGCAGGTCACCATGAAGGAACAGGGCTTAAAATCAACCACTGGGTCTTGCCCAGGCCTTCCTGAGCCAGTTGGGTGGGGAGGATCTGCTCCAAGCAGGCAGTGCTGAGCAAGTCTGCCAGGCCTGGCTTCCAACCCCCAGCCTCCTCCCCCTTCATCTTCCATGACAAGCTCCCTTCTCAGCAAAGGGCTCCTTTTCAGGCAGGGCCTGAGTGGGCTTGGGAGGAAGGGGAAGGGGCACCTTGCTCCGGAAAGAAAGGGTTTGGTCCTTGTGAGGGGAAGACAGTCTGCTCTGGAAAGGAGACCTGAGAAACCTGTGATATGTCAAATCCCCCGCCTTGGACTCTATTTCCCCATCTATATAATAAGGATCTGGCCCCAGTAACCTCTAACATTCTATGATAATATGCTATGATGATATTGGAGAAGAGTTATTCCCCTGCTGTCTTCCTCTTCACATTTCCTCTCCAGGGAGCTGTTTCTGGAGGAAGGAGTAAAGAAGAGAAGGAGAATGGGTGAAGGGGGAGGAGGAAGGAAGATCCGTTTCCTCCCTGGGGAGGTTCAACACTGGCCCATTCCCCCTAAGGGTTCTCATTCAGCCCTACTTAGCTCTTAGACCGGGAGCCTTTAGGGGAAGAGGCAGGGGTGCCTGGCCCCTGGCCCCTGGTGGGGGCTGGCCCAGGAAGTAAACTTGTCTGGGGCAGACTGACCTCTAATCTGGCCCCACACAGGACAGGTGTCAGGCCTAGTAAGCAGTCTGAGATCTACTGAGGCCTGGGTCCATGCTAGCCCCAGGGAGAGGAGCTGCCAGCTGGCGCTTTCTATGGATGCCTGGGCTCCTGGCCACCGGGCGCTCTTCAGTCGCCCACTCATGCCTAAGGCCCCTGGGAAGCTTATTCGTCATAGCAGGCACACTGTGGTATTGGGGTCTCCCCACTGGGGGAGGAGCTGGCCCTGGGCCCAAATGGGCTGTGGATCCCACAGCTTTCCCTGTCACCATAGTAACCATCTCTGCGGTAACAAGGAGCCGGGCAGGATACTGCAGGTGATGCCTGGACACAGTCCGGGGTGGAGAGCCTAGAGGCATTGGCTGGGGAAGTCTGGACCCAGCCCTGTCAGACTTTCCACTGAACAACGAGTAGAGGCCAGTGATGGTGGAAATTCTCACCCCCTCTCCCGCAGCCCCACAGGGAGGCAGTGGTTGACTTCCCAGCCCCCACCCTCCCACCCTCAGCCCCCAGTGCCATCCCCACCTGCTGGCTGATGTTGGGGAAGCACTGAGGGGCAGAGGAAAGGGTGCTGGAGTTCATGTCAGGGTAGATCTGGCTTCAGATCCTGGGTCTGCCTGACTACAAGACTGAACACAACCCTGGTCAGAGTCTCTGAGCAGGACAACGTGCCAGAAACTCTTAGATCCTTCCCAGACCCAATAACGGTTTCCAGCCTCCTCTGCCCAAAGACTGCCCATGCCCTCCGGGTGCCTCACATTGCATGACATCCAGACGAGCTGGTCTCTCTTGGGTTCCTCTCATGCTCCTGGTTCTTTCCTCTGAGACTGGACAAGCAAGGCCGAGTTCCCGTCCACCTGGCAGAACTCTCTGCACCTAGGCATCCTTATCTGTAAAATGGACCCAAGCCTTTCTGCCTATTGGGACAGAGGAGTGTTAGAAAATGCATTTAAATCTTAAAATGCTAGAGATTGGTCAGCGGCTATTATTATGAGCAAAAATGTGCCTGCCACTTCCCTACCTTCTCTTTCACCCTGAAACTCCTCTGGACAGAATCTGGACCCTTCTGCCTCTTACCTTGACCTTTCTAGGCTCCTGGATCAAGACTATTCTCCATCACTGACCCCTTTGTGGGTACAATCTTCAGACCTTTCCTTGGCTGCAGCCTGGGGAGAGGTCAGGAGGCCATTGGGTCCCAAGGGAAAAGCACGGGCCTTGACCATTGAGCCCCAGACCTAGCCAGAGCCCCCCAAATCATGGCTACTCTGGGTCGGACAAGGCCTGAGAGTCATACAAGCCAACCCAAATCTGGGTCTGTATTTTTGTCCTAGCCACACACACCTAAGCTGGATTGAGCTCTCCTAAATTCAGGGACCCTTCCTGACCATATCAAGGCCAAGACAACCTCCAGTCACAGCCTGATTGTAACCTGAGAGCCCCCCCCCCAGATTAATGGAAGCAAAGCCCTCAGCTCTTTTTCTTCTGGGCAGAGAATGTTCTACTCCATGGCAGGGGCGACCCCAAGTGCCAAGAGGGATCCTGTCCTCTGTGTCTGGACCCATGGGAAGGATTAGGAGGGTGCTAACCCACCCACCCTGATGCTGCCAAGCCAGGATTTGGGCCCAGGTTTTCTGAGGCCAGGCCTAGGTAACTGAGACAAGATTCCCATAAGCCTCAGAGCTTGGCCAAGCCACCAGACTGAGGCCTAGGTGGCCTCCAAGCCCAGGGGGCAAGCAGCCTTTGACTATAGATGGTCAGACTGCAATTCATGCCTCTTTCCCCCTGGCTGCCTGGGAAGGATTCCCAGCCTGGTTTGTTTTCATGGTGAGAGCTAAACAAATCTCTTTAGCTTTGGGGGTAGGCGAAGGTAGATTCCAGAGGGAAAACCACCAGAGCTGCCAGGCCCCTGGGAGGCTCATCCTTCAAGGCCCTTTCATCAGCAAGACAGGCAATGTTCTAGTGAATAAGTAAGTGTGCCTTTGTGGGAGGAAGGGGTAGGGCAGGGAGGAAATCTGAGGGTGCTTTTGCAGCTCCCCCGTCCTGAGCACAAAGGTAAAATAAATCATGAAAACAACCTAGCAAATGTCCCAGCCAAGCCCTCCCCTGGCACCAGTGTCTGCAACAAGGCTTCCCATGCCATGCCACCTGGGCCCAGGCAGTGAGGCCCCAGGTAAGAATGGGTCATGGATATGAGTGATGCTGCCCTCCCTCTCTTCACCCTTGTCCAGCACGTGCCATTGTCCATAGGAGACAGCAGAAAAGTTTGGTGAATGAATCTGGGAGCCCTACAGGCATCTCAAGGACACCCTCTTTAAAATGAGCTCATTCTCTTTGTGCCATGACTCTGCCCTCCCCTGAATTTCCTCTTGTTATCATAGGCCCCAGATTCCCCCCATCAGCCAGGATGGGGTCATGGGCTCCACATCCCCCCACTCCTATCAGCCAGGCTGGGGTCATGGGCCCCAGATTCCCCCGCATCAGCCAGGCTGGGGTCATGGGCCCCACATCCCCCACATCAGCCAGGCTGGGGTCATGGGCCCCACATCCCCCGCATCAGCCAGGATGGGGTCATGGGCTCCACATCCCCCCACTCCCATCAGCCAAGCTGGGGTCATGGGCCCCACATCCCCCCACTCCTATCAGCCAGGCTGGGGTCATGGGCCCCACATCCCCCCACTCCCATCAGCCAAGCTGGGGTCATGGGCCCCACATCCCCCCACTCCCATCAGCCAAGCTGGGGTCATGGGCCCCACATCCCCCCACTCCTATCAGCCAGGCTGGGGTCATGGGCCCCACATCCCCCCACTCCCATCAGCCAAGCTGGGGTCATGGGCCCCACATCCCCCCACTCCTATCAGCCAGGCTGGGGTCATGACCCCCACATCCCCCCACTCCCATCAGCCAGGCTGGAGTCATGGGCCAGGCTAAGAGCTGAGGGGTCATCCTTTGTTTCTCACTTGCAGCTCAGCTTCCATATCCAATCTGTTGCCATGTCTGGCTGTTTTTACCTTACCTTTACCCAACATCTCTCACATCTATCCCCTTCTCAGAATCCCTATAGGTCACCAAAGGTCAGGTCCTGATCACCATCACCTCCCACCTGAACTACCGGCCTCCTCATTGGTCCCCCTGCCTCTCCCCATGCCAAGCCACCTGCCTAAAGCACAAATCTGACCCTGTCAACACCCCCCACACACACACACACATACACACCCTCAAGAAATGCCAGTGGCTCCCTATTGTCTCCAGCATCAAAGATCAAGTCCTCTGTCCTTGAGAGTCCTTCACAACCCAGCCTCAGCCAAGCTTAACTCCCTAGCCTTACTACATCTTTCTGCCCTTCAATGAACTCTGCAGACCATCAGCACTGGCCTCCTTTGCTGTTCCTCACGTTTGAGCCCATTTCCAGTCTCCGTACCTTTGTACTGGCTGAGCCCCATCTCCCTCTTCCCCTCCACTTCTCAGACTCTCCAAGCACCATTCATATTGTGTGCTGCCTCCTTCCTGAGCCCTCTTTGGATCATGCTGCCCTCAGTGTCCTGTGGTTACTGTTTCTGCATCTACACGGGGACATATTGTCTCCCTGCCTCGACAATAAGCTCTTCAAGGGTAGAAATGGTTTCACTTTTGTCTTTAAATCCCCATCACGCAGCTTCTCTCAATCAGTAAATGATTAGAGTGAGTGAACGAATTCATGAAGTAAGTGAATGAACAAAACAAATAGGGACCAAGGTCAGAACCGCATCTAGCCGTGATCACAGACCCATGGTAGGTGGCCACACCAGGAGGGGGGTCCTAGGCCCCTCACCCTATGGGTGGAGATGGTGTCTATGGGAAGCCCCGCCCTCCCCGGGTGGCATCTGGGCCCTTTCCCACACTAGGTAAAGCCAGTGTTTTTTGAAATCCAACCCTCAGACCAGTGAGTCAAAGATGGCATTTCCCCAAGGGAAGGTGAGGATCAGTTGTGACCCAGTTCTGCCTGTGAAAATGTGGTCCTTGGCCTTTCTTGGGCGAACTTGTGTGACTGGCCCACCAAATCTGCTGCCCCGGCGCGCCCCCTGCCAGAACACGCCCCCCGCCCCAGTGAATGGAGTGACCTTGGGCTTCCTCCTGCCTGCCGAGCTCTTCCCCACTGACTCCATCTCAGCCTTTTCAAAGGCAGCATCTCTGCAAGAGACAAGAACAGCTATTTTTAGGTCCCATTTCTGGACTCTCTCTCTCTCACAATTTAACTCCATCCCCCCAGGGGCAGATCAGATAAACTTGTCTTCTCCATCTAACTGCAGCTGGCCCCACCAAGAGCAAGCTGTGCGTGCTGTGTAGACGACAGAGACTGCGGAGAAATCCGCCTCCCCCACCCTCTGTCTCTGGCTCTCTGGCTACACATGCTCATATTTCTATAGAGAGAACAATGAATGAATTTGTCAGTGGCAGGAAAGTAGGGCAGAGGTCACCACCTCCTGCTGTAGTCCTACTAGGTGAAATGGGAGAAAGAGGCAGGGAAGAGAGGAAGGAAGGGACTGAATGTTTACAAGAATGAGGACCAGGGCAAGTGAGGACTGAAAACAGTGAAAGGAACTTCCCTACCCTAGCTCAGAGAAAGTGACAGAGAAGAGAGAAGGAAGATGGTTTAGGAAAAGACTTTTGGGGCAGTGGGGTATAGAAATCTGTCTTACCCTACAGGAAAACAGAAAGGGGAGAGAACAAGAGAAAGGGGGTGATAGAAAGGAGGGTAGATTGGGGGAAGGGGGGGGTCAGAATGGGATGGGAGAGGGGAGAGGCAGGGAGAAAATTTGGAACTCAAAATCTTGTGGAGGTGAAGGTTGCAAACTAAAATAAATAAATAAACTGGAAAAAAAAAGTCAATACATATGAAAAAAAAAAAACTAGCCTGCTGCCCCCAGATACTGGTGCCCTCCCTGCCCAAACTACTAGGGATATATATTTCACACTGGTCTGATCAGTCACAGTGGGACATTTTGAAACTTGACTCTAGCATAGTGACGTCATTTTGGTCTTTGAAAACGAATGGCAACAACCAACCAATTTCCTGTGTACCTGTTGTTTTCCCCCCAATAAAAAGTAGGCTCCTTAAAAAAAAAAGAAAGAAAGAAAGAAGGAAAGAAAGAAGGAAGGAAGGAAGGAAGGAAGGAAGGAAGGAAGGAAGGAAGGGAAGGAGGGAGGGAGGGAGGGAGGGAGGGAGGGAGGGAAAGAAGGAAGGGAGGAAAGAAGGAAGAAAGGAAATAAGGAGAGAGAGAGAGAGAGAGAGAGAGAGAGAGAGAGAGAGAGAGAGAGAGAGAAAGGAAGAAAGAAAACAAACAAAGGCTGTTGGTGCCTAAGGGCTTCTCTGGCTGCCTGACTAGCTATGAGTCTAGAAGCAGCAGTAGTTCCTGGCCTTGTGGAGGAGGGGCCATTCAGATGTGAACACATGTGGCTAGGTGTGCCCTGTCCCACATGTCACCCATTAGGAGGTCCCTCTCCGCATTCTCTCTCCACCCCTGTTCCCTGGCCATACACCTTCTATATGCCACCTCTGTGCCAGGTGGTGAGAGGGAGCACCCTCAAAGATCAGGAAGGAGGTGGGCATCTTCCTCCTCATTCATTACGTTACACTGTTTAATCCACATCTTTTTCTTTGAATTATGATTATTCTGTTGTTTTTTTTAAATGATGGTGGCTCATGAGCAGTAGTCAGGGGTGAATGCCAACCCAAAGCAAGGTTTGGTCTGGTGGAGCTTTCAGAGGGCAGGGACCCAATCAAAGATTATTGGCTAAAGAGAAGTAATCCAAGGATCCCTCCTTTCTGAGGTGGGCGTCCTCCCTCCAACCTTGCCTCTCTACCACTTTGTTGATCAGCATTAAGAGTCTAGAACTCTATGGTCCC
The DNA here is from genome assembly GCA_011680675.1 of Gymnobelideus leadbeateri. NCBI lineage: Eukaryota > Metazoa > Chordata > Mammalia > Diprotodontia > Petauridae > Gymnobelideus > Gymnobelideus leadbeateri. The sequence continues at coordinate 56,547 of WOXC01005488.1, forward strand.
ATTCAGCCCTGAGATTTGGGGTCCTGGTCAGCTCCCTCCCATCCCTCTGATAGCCTTTCTCCTATCACCCTGTGAAATCCTCCATTTCCAACCTCCCATGTTCTATGTTCTAAGATCCCTTCCTGCTCTGGCATTCTCTATTCCATGGTTGGTGGCCCCTATCTGCTCTGAATTCTATGTTCTAGATCTCTTCTGAGGTTGATGTCCAAACTCTCACATTCTAAGTTTCCTCCCAGCTAATGTTCCATGCTCTATGTTCTAAGGTCTCTTTGAGCCCCTACATTCCCTGCTCTCTTAGGGCACTCCTTGTTCTGGCATTCATTGGTTTTCATTCTAAGCTCCCAGCTCTGACTTGCTGGGACATGCTTTCACAGTTGGCTTTTGCCTACACAGTTATCACTCCAGCCCTACCAGCAGGTACTATGTCTTCTCACATCTGGCAGCTTTCCCAGGGACAGAGCAGTCCTGGATGACCATTCTTGGTTTCAGGCTTGACCCAAGCCTGACCCCTTCTCCCACTGAACTAACTGGATGCCTGGAAGTCTGGATGCTAGATGCCTGAGTGACCTGGATCTGTCAGCAGCCAGACTGCCAGCAAGGCAAGGCATGGGAGCCCCCAGCCTATCCTTGAAGGCTGGAGCTGCTTTTGCCTTCATTTATAACCCCAGTGTTTAAGCCAGTGCCTGGCATATAAAAGATGCTTCATAAAACCTTGCTGACCTTTCTTGTCTTCATGTGAGAGGTGATTGTCCCTTTTAAAGGACTTCTCAGCTCCGGTTGGCAGCCTGACCTCAGAAACCAATTTCCACTATCTGCTACCAATCCTAGCTGCTTCCTTTGCAGCTTTTGACCCTTCTGGCTATACAGTAGGAGCCTGGTAAAGACATGGATGCCCCTTCCACAGCCTAGTTATCACCAAGTCTCCTAGTTATCACCAAGGGATTTGTCCAATGTGCTGAAGACTCTGGGTCCTCCTGGCCAGCTTTGCCCTCACTGTAGCTCTTCCCTGCCCAGGTGCGATGTTGGACCAAATTTCTTCATAACCTCCTTTGGTCATGCCCCTTCTTCTCTAAAGAACCTTGGTGGCCATTCCTGGCCTTCCTGCTCATTCAATAAGTATCTATTGAGCACTTGCTGTATGCAAGTCCCTGGCTGGTTACCACCCCAAGACCCTGCCCACTTTACCTGTCTCATAGGTTTGTCTGGTCTCCCCAGATAGATTATAAATGCCTTTTGGAGAGAGACCAAGGCCCAGAGCTCTCATCCCCACCCCACTCTCCAATTGCTATTGCTCTGGAAAATTGTGAGAAGCTCATCCAGAGCTGGGCTCACTGTGAGACCCCTCATGACTGTGTGGGGGTTGGAGGAGGAGGGCAGACTGAACCCTGGGGGCCTAAGTACCTACCCCCCACATTGGGCAGGCACAAGTCAAAGAAACAGGCAGGAAAAACCAAGGATGACTTTGCTCCTGACCAGCTCCTTTTTCTACCTGGGCCAGAGATGGGGGTGAGGCGCAAGGTGAAACCTACAAACTCCTGGAGCCCAAAGAGGATGAGGGTGAAAATTCCTCAAGCTTCAGTTCCCCCTGTACCTGTGCTGTGTGTGGTAGGGAGGGCCCCAGCAAGGACTGAGGGGACAGAGAGGGCTCTGCCACTTGTTCACAGGGGGACCACAACAGACCCTCCCCCTATCTGCTCTTCAGTTTCTCCATCTGAGAAATGACGTCCATTGGAGTTGGAGCAGTTGGTTTCTAAGGCCCTCCCAGCCTTGGCACTCCTCTGTGATTGAAGGACTCTCCCCTTCTGGAGAATCCTCAGCATCTCCCTCACCTCTAACATAAAACCCCAATTCCTCTATTTGACAGGCTCCAGCCGTATTTCATATTTGTCCCCTGCACACCATCTACCTCCAGCCAAAATGGCACCCTTGCTGGTCCTTGAGCTTGGCTTCCCATCTTCCACCTCTGTCCCTCTGCCCAGGCTGTACTTTGTGCCTGGAATGAACTCCTTATCTATACCTCACAGAATCCTGGGTGAGAAGGACTGAAAGTATCACGCCTCCTGGGCCACTTGCATCATAACAGAGGACATAAGGTTTCCAAGGCCCAAGAAAATGACTCTCATCTGCTTACCTGCTAGCAAAGGAATTGTAGAAGAGGAGGCAGGAGGGGACACTGGGGCATTTCTCAGATCACAGCATGGGAGTGGCCACATACTCTGCCTATACATGGGGCAGAGAGTGGGAGATGTATGCAGGGTTTGCCCCCCCCATCCCTGGCCCCCCCTCCTTTGGGAGGTTTGCTCCTCCAGCAAATAAAGCCCCAGGAAAAGATATGACCTGAACTCCCCAATGCCCAGAGACCCTGGCTCAGAAAGGCCACCTGGAGCCTAGAAACACCTCCTTTCTGTTCTTTTCCTGTCAGAAGGGGGGGGAAAGGACATACTATTGGCCCAGAAGAATGGGAGTGATTTCCACTCCTGGCCAGGATCTGCTGATTTCAGAGATAATTTATCACTGACTTCCCTGAAGTTATTGGGCTCGAATGTTTAAAAAGTGCCTAAGTCTGGTCTTGGATGGACCCCAGGAGCCCTGGAGTTATTTCTGGCCCATTGGCTGGAAAGTTCTGAATTCTTCTGTGAGAGCTATTCTTAGTCTCAGAGAAAGTCTGCTGACCCGGGCATCCAAGGCAACCCAGCTACCCCCCAGATTCCCAGAGCCTCTGCTCCAGTGAGGTCCAGCAATTTCCCAAACACCGATGAAGGGCCCTATATTGCCCCGTATCCTGCCGAGCACCGAGGATATCAGGACAAAGATCCCGGTCCTCAGAGAGCTTCCACTCATTCTTCTGGGGGCAGCAATACAGGCACAGAGAAAGAATTCCAGCTAAGCCAAAGCTCTAGCCACTGGGGGAGGTGGGGACCAGGCATGGCTTCTCAGAGGTGGGGGAACCTGGAATGAGCCTTGGAGGATGCTTGCAATTCCAAGAGATGTCACCAAGGAGGGAGAGCACTCCAGGCTTGCAGGATGGCTAGTTGAGTTTGGGAAACAGCTGCTAGGCTGGGCTAAGTTGGCCAACCATGGAATGAGTGAAGGAGGCTCATGGGAAATAGGCAGAGAGGACTGTTGGTGACAGACTGAGATAAAGGCCAGGCTTCTGGGAGATCCTGAATGTTTGGGGGCAGTGATTTGGGCAAGGGAGAGGAGGGTTCCTTCCCCCTCCCCCAGGCCTCAGTTTCCCCCTTTGTAAAATAAGGGGAGGGAGGTGGACTTGATAGTCTCTAAGCTTCCTCCCAGCTCTGATCTTCTGATCCCTAATTAGGCTCTTGCTGGGGTCCAAGGCTCTGTGATGTCTATGAACACCCTGGAAGCATTGCACTAATGGGACTGAGCTCCTTGTGCCAAGACAGTGACCCCACAGTCTCCATTGTGGTCATACCCCTCTTCTCAGGCTGCCTGGGAGTCAAGGAAGTCTTGGACTCTGCCTTAGGAGGCCTACCAGAGGGCAGAGGAAGAGCCCCTGCTGGGGACAGTCAGTAACTGTCCAAAGACTGACCCTCTGGGCTCAGGACCAGGCCTTTGGAGACATCCTGGTGAACCTGCCCTTCAACCACTGCCAGGTGGAGCCCCCAAATATTGAGATGCGGGGTGACCATGCTGATCCTCCTGCCTCCACAGCAAAAACCATTAGCAATGGAGGTCGGGAGAATCCAGGCAGGAGCAGGAGAGGAGGCCAGCCTCCTGTGCTCTGGAAGAGAGAGACAATGTAACCAAGGACTCCCAGTGCTGCAAGCCGGATGTCATTAAAGGAAGCCCAATTGAGCAACTGTATCAACCCTGGTGCCAGAGAACAAATATGGCAAGGGGGTGGGGAGCTCTTCCAAGGGTGGGAGCTGCTCATATGGAGCAAGGCCAGAGGCTCCATCACCTAGGGTAGCTGCACTTTCTTCTTTGTTAGAAGGAAGATGAAGGAGGGGAAGGAGTACGGGGAAAGAGGGGGAGTACATCCCCAAATGATCTCGTTGTAGAAACAAAAGGAAACAATGAAACTTATCTTAAGAAATAGAAGGATGGGGAGACAGAGAAGGAGGGAAGAAAGAGAGTGGGGGAGAGAGGGAAAGAGGGTGGGGGGAGGGAGAGAGAGACGGGGGGGGGAGGAGGAGAGAGAGAGGGAGAGGAGAGGAGAGAGAGAGAGGGGGAGGGAGGTTGGGGGAGAGGGAGAGAGGGAGGGAGGGAGAGACAGAGACAGAGAAAGACAGGGAGACAGAGGGAGGGAGAGAAAGAGACAGAGAGAGAGGAGAGAGGGGGAGAGAGACAGAAAGAGAGAGAGAGAGAGAGAGAGAGAGAGAGAGAGAGAGAGAGAGAGAATGGAGGAAGGAAGGAAGGAAGGAAGGAAGGAAAGAAGAAGGAAGGAAGGAAGGAAGGAAGGAAGGAAGGAAGGAAGGAAGGAAGGAAGGAAGGAAGGAAGGAAGAAAGGGAGGGAGAAAGAAAGAGAGAGATAAAAGACTCCTCTCTCAAGTGGCAGTGGTTCTTTATTTCGACTCCTTCCTGCCCACAGCCCTGTCACTGACTGCTTCCTGCCAAACCTGCTGGTGCCTGCCACAAGCAGGCTGGCCAGCAGGAAAGAGGGAAGACAGAAATGGGGGGGGGGGGGGAGGTTGAAAGGCCAGTGGATCCGCCCCCATTCTTGGGTGGGGCCTCTGCCTTGCCTCCTCTCATGCAGATCCCTGGACAAAGCGTTCCAGCCTCCCTGGCTATTTACTGTCTTTAATGATCAGATGTTTCCTCATGGCAAACACAGAAGACAGGTCACAGCCATGTCCCCATTGAGCAAATGGGAAAGTTGAGTCACTGAGATGATGCTAGCCTCTTTTTAAAGCCATGACAATATTTCCAGGGTATGTTCCCATACCGGCTCGTGAAAGCTGATTGTTCAATTTCCAGCTGGTATTTACAGCTCAGAAGTGGCAAATGCTACCAACCAGGGCTTCATTTCTTGTTTTGTCAATTGTCCAGACTTAAGAAAGAGCTGGGGAACATTAAGTGTGCCAATTCAACTTAAAAGCATACTTGTGCACAGTTTTCCTCTGAGAGCTGGTTGTTAGACATTTACTATCACCTTGCTTTGTGTTCCAAGGCAAGCCTCCTTTATCTCTGGCCAAGGGGGTCATGGGCAGAGCCACCTCCAGGCCCAGTCCAGTAGCCCAGAATCTCAGTGTTAGAAGGGTCTCAGAGATAGCCTTCTGACTTTGGAGCAGGAATCCTGCTTTCCCACGATCCCTGACCCAGATTCAGAGAATATTGGAGCTGAAAAGGATCCTGGGAGTTCTCTAGAACAGCCATCCCTCACACTATGAAACATGAAGCTGAGGCTCATAGAGGGTAGCCTGCTTGCCTGAGGTTACACAGCCAGAGAGAAGTAGAGACAGAGCTTGACTTCCACCATACCTTGCCAGGCCATCCCCTCCCCTGCCTGCTCTGCTGGAGAGAGAGGACTCCTCTCAGTGCCAGCCCCTAGCCTATCTGGAAGGAAGCCCCTTTGCTGAGTTAGGAAGAATCACTCCTCCCCTTCTTCAGCTGACCCAGGATGACCCCACTTCTCCACCAGGGTGAGCAGCCAGGGGTGAAGGACCAAAAGGGAACAGGGACAAGAGGCTTGATCGATTGCCTTGTGAGTGATTCTCACTCTCTGGCCCCTCCCAGCACAGTAGGCCCATAGCCCAGAGACTAGAAAAGGAAAGCAGTCAGGCAGCTGGCCCAAGGGCCAAGGGAGGCCCTGGGCTAGAGTAGGGCTGAGGGGCTCCCTGGGGGCCAAGGGAGGCCCTGGGCTAGAGTAGGGCTGAGGAGGTCCCTGGGGGCCAAGGGAGGCCCTGGGGCTGTTGGGAATTGAGGGAGGATTCCCAAGTCTGAATCCTTACTGTGCTCCTCTCTAACGGGCTATCCCTGGCCAAATCTCCCCTCTGGGGGCCTCAGTTTCCCCCTCTGTAAAGGGAGAGGTTGGCTTATTTGATCCTCAAGATGGCTCTCTTTGTTTCTCTCATCCTAAGCTGGCATCTCCAGTGCCCACTGGCTGCTGACATCACCCTGCTGGCCAGAGGCCAGTCCCTCTAGTGTTTTAAGAGCTCAGGAAACAAGGTTCAGCTGTCATCCTTCCTGAGAAAGGATTAGAAGCAAGCACAAGGATCCAGCGCCTGGCCTCGGTGTGGTTTTGGGAGTTCCTGAGAAAGAGGAGAGACTGGAAAGGGTCTGTCTCCCCCCAAGCACTTTTCTCATTTCCCAGAAATGCTGCACTTTCCTCCACTGGGGGTGGGGGGTGGGGTGGACAGCTTCATACCAAGCACCAGCTTTGCCCAGAAAGGCACTTGGCCCTGCCCGGACAGTTGAGTGCCCACTCAGGTTATGAATCATCCCAGGGACAGAGCAGAAAAGCCCCTGCAGCTGCTGGTTCAGGGCTGAGGATTTAACTGGCGCCAAAGGCTTTCAGAAGGCATATTGTCCTGTGAAAGCAACCCAGACCCCAGATCCTCCTCAGGGTGGTTCTCATGGTCATGAGCAGGTGCCCTAAGTAAAAGGACTCGTTATCTACCCCTCACAGAGTTCTGGTACCCCTCCCCGCCAGGACAGAGGTGCCAATAAGGGGATAGGGAAGGAGCCCCGCTCTCCCATAGATAGCCACCAGCTGCCAAGTCCCTCTCTCCATACCCTCCTTCAAATGCCCAGAAACTCAGAATCTCAGAGCTGGAAAGGAAAACAACAAGCAATCAGAAGAAAAAAAGAATTTCCCGACAAGGCCACCAGTCCCTGCTTAAACACCTCTCCGGAGGGCCCCCACCTCCTGAGCAAGCCTACTTCACTCGGGGATGATGCCTCTTATTAGCAGTTCTTCCTGATTTCAAGCCTAAATCTGGCTCCCTGCAACTGCTTCTTGCACCAGGCCCCTTCCCATCCCCACGGACACTGGTTTTGTAGGCCTGGGCCAAGCAGACCCCTCTTCGGTGGGTCTCTGTGCCTGCCATCTTCCCAGGGCAGATACACAAAATCTGGCAAAGAACGTCCAGGGAGGTCGGCTTCCGCCCTGGATCTCATCCTGCCAAGTCTCAGCAATAGCTACGAGCCCTCCAAACACTCTTATTTCCACTGGGGGGGTTTGAAGGCATGAGAGTCACTATTGGCTCCTTTCTTGGCTCTGTCTCTATGTTTCTGGGAATCTCCAATGTCCTTTTTCTTTTCTTCATCAGAAGTCTCGAGTCTGGGGGTCACGCACAGGCAGCTTTCTTCCTCCCTGAGCCTTTGCAGTTCAAAGCCCTTTGGATTAGATGCTCAACGCTGCAGAGAAATTCATTGTTATCATTCTCCACCCCTGGCCAGGAGCACACTCTTCCTCTATTCTTTATGGTGCAGAGCCCCAGCCCCAGCCTATCTGCTTCCCTTCACTTTCCTTTGCTGGATCTTCAGCTACGCCCCACCCCCATGGGTGGGTGTCCCCAAGACTCCATCCTGGGCCCCATTTTCTTCTCTCTACACCCATTCATTTGGTGATCTCACATCATCCCTGTGAAGATGACTTATCTTGGCTACTAACTACCTGTATGACCTGGACAAATCACATTAACTTTCTGGATCTGTTTTCTCCCCCACAAAATGATCTAAATGATCTCTAAGGTCCCTCCTAGTTCTAAACCTGTCATCCCACAATCCAGATCTATACACTCATGCTTAGACTACCCACTGAGCTCCAATACTGAATCACCATGACCTGTTAGATATTTCTCCTGAATATTCTATACCCAGTCCAAATTCAATGTGTCCAAAAAAAGAGCATTTTATCTCTTCCCCCAAACCTTTCCCTTGACCAAATGTCTCTATGTCTGTTAAGGACAACAACATCCTTCCAGGCTCCTAAATTCCAGCCTCTTCCATTATTCTCTCTCCTTCACTTCCAGTATCCTGTCAGTTGTCAAGTCTTGTTGATTCTACCCCCACAGTATCCCTTGTTCCTGTTGCCTTCGCCCCACTCACCAGAACACCACCCTAGTTCAGGCCCTTTTGCTTTCTTGCCTAGAAGAGGACACCAGCCTCATACCTCAGTTTCCAGTCTCTGCCTTTTCTAATCCATTCTCCACCTAGATACTGAATATCTTCCTCAAATACAAGTCTAACTAGGTTGCCCTCCTGCTTAAGAGCCTTTGGTTGTTCTTTTTTACCTTGAGGATAAACTCTCTGAATCTACAGGATTTAGAGTGTCCAGGCACCTCAGTGGCCATCTTGTCCAGCTCATGACTTAGCAGGCATCGCCACTCTAACCTACCCAACAAGTAGTTCTTTGACCCTGGCTCGAAGACCTCCAGATTGGGAGAAGCCCCTGCCTCCTGAGCATGCCACTCTGCTTTGGCACACATGTAACTCTGTCCCTGGGATTCTTACCACTTGCCATACCTGGATCTGCCCTCTGGGTCCATCAGAACAAATCCCACTCTTCTTCCACATCACAGTGCATCAGATTCTTGAAAGAGGCTCTCCTTATGGGCCAGGGCCATGACTTAAACTTATTTCTCTCCTACTCTGAGTCTAACCAGGTGTTTCAGGAGGCATTCCTGCAGCCCCTACCAAGTATGACCATGAGGAAGTGAGCCTAAGTCCCTCCCTGAAGAGGAAGTATCTGGCAGCTGAATCTTCTTTGGACCATGACAGTCAGGTGGATGGATGGAGAGGCAATCCAGACAAAAGCTGGACCACAGCTTTCCATGCCTTGGGAAATGAGCTGTATCTCTGAGTACCAGGAAGCTGCCAGGGCCCAGAAGAAAAGATAATCCCAAGGAAGGCAGCTCAGACTTGACTTCTCCTCAGCGTAGAACAGGGCCTTCCCATGAACAGTGTGTGTGACTGTGGGAGAGTTCTCCCTAGGGATCTAGGAAAGGGCAATGCTTTATTTGGCTGTTCTGATAGTAAATGCCTTTGTTAGGAGCTAATTGTGTCTATTGGCTGATTGTTCATGGGGAGTACAGTGGTGGGGCTCATGAGCTAGAGTTCAGAGTGGGTAGCCCTTAAATCCTGAAGAAGTCATTCTCTTGGGGATTCCACTTGCAAAATTGTGAGACCTGAGTTAGAGAAGCACGTATGTCTGTGTATGTGTATGTATTGTGTGTATGTGCTAGAACTGAACAAAGCGCCTTCTGCAGCAGGAAGTTTCTGGATCCCAGCAGGCCTTTCCCCTGGCCTGTCCACTACTGTGCTAGGCTTGGAGGAGGGGGCAGGGGCTCCAGCTTCTAGTCTGAGCAGCACCAGGAAGGGAAGGGTATGGACCACAGGGAAGAAAGAGCAGCCTTCATCATTTTATCAGCAGCATCGCTGGTCCTGTTTGTAAAGGAGAAGTACAAGTAACAACAGGTCAGATTAGAAATCTGCTGTCTGACTTCCTGTCAGTCTGGGGCCATATCCCTATGACGTGGCAGCCAACTGCAGAGAAAGACTTTTGGAGCCAGTACTTCTATGGAAGGTGGAGCCTGTGTATGGGTCAGCCAGGCCAGGAGGCTGCTGAGAAATCCCCAGAAACAAGGCCCCAGGGAAGGTCCTTCCAGTGGCTTCCCAGACAGGCCCTCATTCTCAGCGGGAGCCTGGGGATCCTGGCACAAGAAGGCTGGAGGCCCCTTGGTCCTACAGGCCATGGAGAGCCAGACCTCCTAGCACCAAAAAAACAGCCCAAATTATACTACCAAGCCTTCCCCCAGCCCTATTCCTAAGCTCACTTAGGTAGGGCTGGGATTCAGGGTCTGTCCTTCAAGGACCAGTCTGGGGACTCTTAAGTCATGGGCAGAGGGTTGGCCACCAATAACTTGGGACCTGGATCCAGGACAAGGGAGGGAGCTCCAATGAGGTGAGATCAAAAGGAAGAACAGAGAAGTTCAGAATTGGGCCTGCCCTGTGGGGTGAGGAGACCCAGACAGCTGCTCCTCCTTCCTGTCCTCCCTCCCCTCCCCCCAGTTACACTGGGGGCTCCTTGAGGAGAGAGACTGGGGTGTCTTGGCTTTTTATCCCCAGCACTCAACACACAGTAGGTGCTTACTGATGGTTGACTGACTGACATTTTTGGATTCAGAGCTTGAAAGCATTTTGGAGCCCATTTCCTTTAAGACTCTCATCTCACAGAGTGGAAAACTGAAGCCTGGAAAGGGAGGGGCCCAAGGTTACACATCTAGGAAGCAGCAGAGCTGGGCTTCAAGCCTGGATCATCTGATTCCTCATCGACTGTATGATCCCAGCCTTGGTGGGAGTGGGACCAGGAGTCATTTGGGTGAAAAAGGTCCTGGGGTCTGAATGGATCACAAGTTTCACATGGATCTATAGTGAGTTACAACAGTCTAAAAGTTTAAGGAGATGAGTCTGCACAAATTCACAATCAAAACAGGTCCAGGGTCCCCCAGGACCCAGACTTCTCACCCTGGGGAGCAAGGAGGCTTCCAGAAGCCCGAGCATCTCTCTTGCCTGTGGAGTCCCTGCCCGTCTCTTAAATCATTAGAGCACTTTGTCTCACATCTAGGTCTGCCCACCACTTGCTGAGTCCCTCTCCCCACCAGGGGAGCACATAGGAGAGCAGGAGGCCAGAGGAACTCTCTGCCTCCCCCTCCCATCGGGCTGGCCAAGGTCTTCCTCTGAAGTTACATTTGTTAAAATACCTTCTATGTGCCTGGGCCAAGCCAGGGGTGGACAGCGGGAGGATGGGGGCACGGGGGAGGTTGATTTGGAAAAATCTTTCTAGACCAGTCCATCTTGGAGTCTTTGGGACATGGTTGAGGACCCTGGAAAGCAAAAAGAGTCACAGGCCCAAAGAAGGGAGGTCAGCATGGAGAGAATGGCCAAAAGAAAGAGCAGCCTCAGAAGTGAGAAAAAAAGGGGATGGGAGGATGGATTCCTCTCAAGGCGGCAAAGGATGCCCCCATTTTCTCTTCTTTAGCTTCAGACTAGACCTGGTTGGGGTCTCAATTTTCTGCCTCAGTCCTGGCTCTACCACCAACTGGCATGATTTTTGTCTCCCTGGTCCTCAGTTTCCCAACTAAATAGTGGAGTTGATGACCCCACCCCCATCCAGCTGCCTCAAAGGGCTTTTAGGAGGTCATCACCATCATCACCACCATCATCATCGTCACCATCATAATTACCATCATCACCATGATCACCATCACCATAGTCACCATCAACATCACCATCATCACCACCATCACCATCATTCCCATTTCTGGGTTACTTGTAAAGATTTCTAAAGGTGAAGGGAGAGAGGGCAAGGATTTCTCCCCTCAATTTACAAAAAGGAAACTGAGTCTCAGAGAAGCTAAAGAAGTTACCTAAGGATCCCTGGCTAGTAAGTGTCTGATGCAGCACTTGAACCCAGATCTACTGACACCAAGTCTAGTCCCTTCTAAAGTTTCTATACACTCTCACAAAGTGACACAAATATGTTTGCGTGCCTGTGTGTATGTATAGATGGAGACAGCTAGGTGACACAGTAGATAGAGTGCTGGGCCTAGAGTCAGGAGGACCTGCATTCAGATCTGACCTCAGACACTTCCTGGCCATGTGACCCTAAGCAAGTGTTTCCCTCAGCTTCCTGATCTGCAAAATGAGCTGGAGGAGGAAATGGCCAAGGGCTCCAGTGTCCCTGCCCAGAAAACTCCTTGGACAGTGCCGGCATGCTGTGGGCCACAGGGCAGGACTGAACATCTGCCCAGCGTGTGTAGAGAATTCTGTTCTTTGTCGATCATAAAGCCCTTCGTACCTGACATTGCTGGAGGAGAGGCACTCACCCCCTTCCCTTTTGCTCCAGAAATTCCACAACTCACGCTCTCCTCCAAGGGGGCCCCACATGTGCACACCCCGACCATTCTAAGCAGCCCTGATTACAGGATAAGAGGTAACTGGAAACCAAATAAGCACCACTTGGGGGTTTTATTTTGTTTTGTTTGCTTTTTGGAGGGGGAAAGGCAGGGCAGTTGGGGTTAAGTGACTCGTCCAAGGTCACACAGCTAGTAAGTGTTAAGTGTCTGAGGTTGGATTTGAACTCACGTCCTCCTGACTCCAAGGCTGCTGCTCTATTCACTGCACCATCTAGCTGCCCCCCATTTTGGCAGCACAAACTGTGCAAAGAGGGCGGCTTTGGAGTCCAAGGGCCTGGGTGCAAATTCTGTCTCTTCCATGTAATGCTAAGATGACCTTGGGCAAGGTGAACATCTTCCATGGGCCTCAGTTTCCTCTTTGTGAAGTGAAGTGGCCCCAGAGGGTCTCTATGAGGTCTCAGATCACAGAATCCTCTGATGAGGGGATGGTGCCAGAATGGGATGGACCATTGCTAGGACATTAGCTGCCATGAGCCCAGGGCAGATGAAGTCTCCAAACCGAGGCAGAAGTAGGGACTTGGGCCCCACTCTCTATGTGGGGGAATTGATACTTTTCATTTTCCTCACAAGAGTGGGACCAGAAAGAACATGAGAAGGCAGTCCAGCTCCTAATCTGGCAGGGCAGGGACCTCCTCATGGGACGCAGGAGGAACAGGGGCCAAGTGACTTACTTGCCTATAGGTCTCTGAGGGAACATTTGAACTCCGGTCTTCTAGACTCCAAATCTGACACACCAACACTTGGTGCACCTGAGGGCCATGCAACACAATCCCATCCTCTCAAGACAGAGGTAGAGGCCTATGGCCACTGAATGCTACATACACTGTCAGACACAGTCCTGGTTTTTGGCTTATTTTACTGAATTGTTTTTCCTTGTTTTAAGCAAGGGCTGGGTCTATGAGGAAGCAGTCAGGTGGCATCAATCACAAAATTAATTAATGCAAATTCTAAGGGACTCTAGAGCCAGTGGGGAGGAGGACCAACAGTCTACTATCCTCATCTGGCAGCCCCTTGAGGGGAGGAGCCTTGTGAACTCTTCTGAGAGGCAGAGTCGAGATTTGAACTCAAGGCCTGACTCTGATCAGGGATCTTTGCAGAGTGGGCATCTCCTTTCTGCAGGCCCTCATCTTTGGCTAGCCTGAGGGGGTGGGAAGAGGACCCTGGCCTGGGCTTGTCTGCAGACAGGTTTGCAGGTAAAGGTCAGAAGTGTGGGGCTGAGGAGTGACTTTTCCAGAGCCACCTGGCTCATATGGGAGCTTTGACATTTCTCCTCTGGGCCACTATTCTGTCTCATGGCATGGGCTGGCCACACACTCATGTTTGGGGCCTGACCTCTGACCTCAGCCCATAGGACCATGGAGGGAAAAGACCTCAGAGGCGTCTCCTCCAAAGGACAGTGACCCAGTGGGGCAGTTCCATAGGGATGCAGCCCCCTCCCAAGCTCATACTGGGCTGTTTCAAAGTCTCCAGTTTGACCTTTAGAAAACCTTCCTGGAAATCTCATTACTGAGGGGGAGGCAAGTTTGGCAGCAGGACAAGTGAAAGTCTGCTGTGGGATGGTTTTGTTTGTTGTTTGGTTTGGGGGTTTTTTGTTTGTTTGCTTGTTTTAAAGTGGGGGTGGGAATTTGATGTCAGAGTAGCAGCTTCAGGGCTTGGCTCTTGACCATACCTCCTGTGTGACCTTGAACAAACTGTTAAACTCCCAAGGCCTCAGTTTCCTCCCTTTGAAAAATGAATGTGTCAGACCTGAAGGCCCTCCCAGCTCTAAACCAAGAGTCCCATGGCCTCTGTCCCCAAGGAAGCAAAGTAAACCAGAAGGTCTGCCCACCCTCGCTTCCTGGAGTTCTGGAAGGGTGGGAAGAGGACTGACCCCTCTCAGTAGCCCTTGGTCCCAGCCCCTCTGAGCTTCCCCAGGCCCCAGCCCCTCTGAGAAGCCCTTGGGCTGCCTCTGTGCAGTATGCACAGACCCTCCTTAGAGGGGTAGCCCCTGAGCTAGGAGAGCAGGGATCAAGCGGTGCCAGGCTGGGGCCCCTCCCAGGAACGAGTGAACTCCAGCCAGAGCCTCCGCTGAGTAATCAATGCCTGGGAACTAGGGAAGTGCTCCCCTCCCGTCAGATCCCATCGTCATAGGGCCTTCTCTGCACACACTGGAGTGGAGTGCTCTCTCCTGGCTGTAGCCTCAGTCTCCTCCAGCGACTGAGCTGGTCTGATGCTCCCGGGGCTGAGTTTCCAGAAGTTAATAAAAGGTCTGTACTGTGGGGTTCCCACTCAGGTCCAAGCTAGCAGCTTTGCAGATACAGGATGGAGGCAAAGTTGGACAGTCTTCCAGCTGAAAAAGATCTGGGGGTTTGAGTGGACCACCCTTGAAATGTGAGTTTACAGGGTGCTGTGGCTGCCAAGAGAGCCAGTGGAAGGTTGTTGGGTGCTAAGAGAGGCCCAGCGATCATAGGGACAGGGAGTGGCCCTCTCTGTCTCCTGAGGCAGTCCAGGATCACGCTCCCTCTGCCCTCTCTGACCTTGTTGGGGCTCTGAGGAATCACCTGGGAGCAGGTGTCTGAGGCCAGACTCCATCCCGGGTCTCCCAGGCTTCCTACCATAACTGTGAGGTTGCTAATGAGAGCTGCCATTTTACAAAGGGCTTTATCTGCACTGTCTCTTCTGAGTCTCCCAATCCTAGAAGTCAGAATTTAAGCTCACTATTGTTCTCATTTCCCAGACCAGGCAAGTAAGGTTCAGAAAGGTCAAAAAACTAAGGCTCCCAGGACAACTCTAGAACTAGAAAGACCTTTGAGGCCATCTAAGCTGATCCCTTTTATTTTACATTTGAGGAAATTGAGACTGAGAAATGAAGGGACTTGGGTGTGCCCAAGGACCCCCAGGGAAGGGGAACAGCAGGATTCGAATTCAGGTCCCTGGATTCCAGAACTCTTTCTTCTGTTTCTCAGCTCCCCCATCAGGGGGAGTAACTCCAGCCTTTGAGCCCCACTCCTGAAATCCTCCAAAGCCCAGCTCTCCCACCTGGCCAGGGCTTCACATTTCACTCCAGAGGCCCCCCTGGGAGCACGTTTGCTGTGGCATCAGCACTAACGCCATCTTGGTGTTAGCCCGAATCATCTCTCCCAGAAATCCAGAAGCTGTCAGCTCCTTGGGAGCTGGGCTGGGTCTTCCCTTCTGTCCCCTCCTCAGGGGAGCCTGACCCAGGCACTGTCTCCACTCCTGCCAGCTCTGGGACCTCTAGCAAGACCATTCCCTCCTCAAGGACTCAGCTTCTCCTCTGTAAAATACCCAAGAGGGCTAAGAGAGGTATAAGGACCCTCCCTGCTGAGCCCCAGAAAGCATCTGTGGATCCTAGGAAGACCCTTCCCAAAGGCCCCAGGGTGCCCCTGAGCCCAGGCTTTCCAATCTGGACAGCTGGGCCAGGGGCTGCCTGCCCAGACATGGGCCTGGCAGCCATAGCCCTCCGCCCGACTGGCCGAGGCAGTGATTTGGGGTTTCTCAGGCAGGGAGCCCTTCTCAGAGTGACCCATCTTCCCTAATGAAGGGAATGTGCAGCCCCCACCCCCTTGGCTGGCCCATCTACAGGCTGAGCTCAGCTAGCACCAGGGGCACAGGGTTCCCTGGTTGGGAGGGTGCTAGCAAGGAGCAGGGCATTGTGGGAAGGCTGTCACAGTGCCAGTCCTCCAACCAGGGCCTCCAGCCAAAAACAAGAGCATGAAAAGCTCCCCAAACAATTAGCTCCCTGTTCCCTGGGCACTGGCCCCTGACCATGGAGGCTTTTGTTTGGTTTCCTTTACAAGGCAGGGTAGCAAGGGGGGAGGCAGCACCAGGCAGCCGAGGTGGGGGGGAGGCCCTGGCTGAAGGGCAGAGGTTAGGGGGCTTCTGGGGACCAGGCCCAGAGGCAAAGATGTTCCCAGAAATTACTCTTCTTGGACCTCTTCCTCCTGGGTTCTCTAGCTAAAACCTGGAATAGTATAGCTGGCAGGGGCCCTAGAACCTATAGTGTCAAGACAAGGAGGGACCCTAGAATCTAAGAACTTAGAATGTTCTCAGCTGGCTCTAGCACCTAGAACTTGACTGGTGTAGGAGTTTATTTGGCTTGACTGTACTGATTCACCACAAGAGTTTACATTGTCTTTTCAGGGTAAAGTGTAGATAGAGGGAAAATAAAGGTTATTTGAAAAAATTACTAATAAGTTTGAAACCTAGATCCTAGAATTCTGAGTTCTATGATGTCTTCTACAATGTTAGGACTGGGAGGGACCTTCGATCCTAGAACACAGAATGTCATCAGAACCCAGAATCTAGAATGCCTGGGAGCAGCTAGCTTGGTGGTGCAGTGGAGAGAGCTCTGGGCCTGAGTTAGATACTTCCTCGCTGTGTGACCCTGGGCAGGTCACTTCACCTGTTTGCCTGTTTTCTCACCTGTAAAATGGGGATAACAATGGCACCTGTCTCACCGGGTTGCTTTGAGGATCACATGAGACAGTGATTGTAAAACTCAGCACGATGCCCAGCATGCAGTGGGTGCTTCATAAATGCTGGAGCTCTCCAGGTACCCTGCTCCCAAGGCATCAGCCTCTGCCTGAAGAGCCCCCTGCGAAGGCAGAAGTAGCAGGGGCTGCTGAGAATGGCCCGGCCCCGGGACCTGGGACCTGGGCTCACGTATGGGTGCTCTCCTGACTCCTTGAGCATTGATTAAGCACCTGCTGTGTTCCAGGCACAGGGCTTAGTGCTACAGATACAAGAAAAGGCAGAAGACAGTCCCAGCCTTCGGGAGCTCAGGCTAATGGGGAGATCCCCACCGTTAAATACTCGTTGTACCCAGCTCCTGTGTCTACTGCTATAAAGGGGCTTCAGGACCAGGTCAGTGTCCCCCAGCAGTGCTTGGAGCGCTGTCTGGCCATTCCCAGAACTGGCACTCACCTGCTGTGGGGCAGCCTCCTCAGGCAGCCCTCCCCAAACTGTCCCCCAACAGCCAGCAGGGCTGTTATGGCTGGCGTCTTCCTCTCAGAGCTTAGCCCAGGGCTCAAAGTGGAGGAAGGGCTTACCCAACACACTCACTCCTTCTGAAGGCCTGTTGGTCACTCGACTGTGTCTAGAAGCAGGGCCTTTTGGACCCCAGGAGCAGTTTTCTACCTGCTCCCTCACCTCCCCCCATCCTCTCCAGGATCTTTGGTCCAGCACTGCCTGGGCCCCTTCAGACTCCAAAGCAGGGGGCTGCTCTGGATAGGATATGTCCTTCTGGGAGTTCCTAGCATGTAAAAGGCCAGATCTTGGTGGCTAGAGGCTGGACAGTGCAGTGGGCAGGGAGTCAGAGGAGCTGGGCTTGCCACCCTCTGCCCTGGGCCAAGGCCCTGCTCAGCCCTGACCTAGGATGAGGACAAATACTGCCCAAGGGTTGGTCCCTTGCTTCTAGAGGTGAAGGATGAGTGAGCAGCCCCCAGGTTCCAGAAGAGAAGGTGTGGGGGAGCGTGTGTGGGAAGAGCCAGCATCCTAGCTAGAGCTCACAAGGGGAGAGGCCAGATACCCTTCTTTCTGTCCCTGTCCCCTCTCCCTGTGTCTCTCCCTCCCCCTGCCCCCTCCCTCCCTCCCTCTGTCTGTCTCTGTCTTTGCCCCCCCTCCCCCCGTCTCTCTCTTTCTCTGTTTCTCTGTCTCTCTCTCTGTCTCTCTCTTTCTCTGTCTCTCTCTGTCTCTTTCTCTGTCTGTCTCTGTCTCTCTTTCTGTCTGTCTCTTTCTCTGTCTCTGTCTTTGCCTCCCCCCCCTCTGTCTCTCTCTCTCTCTCTCACACACACACACACACACACACACACAAACACACACTCATACACACTCGAGAATGTCTCCAAATGACAGCACAGGCCCTAGCCTTGCAGAGACCTGCCCTTCTTAGGCTGACACTAAGCCAGGGGCCTGAGGGCTCTTGGGGGGGCTTTGCTCTCAGGAGTCAGTGCTTGGGGAAGTACATGGTGTGTCAAGGTTAGGCTGAGGGGGATTCCCAGTCAAAGGGCAGGGCTGGCCCGTCTCACCACGAAGCCAGTGAGTGACCAGGTCCAAAGCATCAGGCCGCTCACCTTTGGGGACTGACCCACAGCAGGCATTTCTCAGTTCATCCTCCTTATTGTAGAGGCTCAGCCTTCTCTGCCTCTGAACCCAAGGAGAGGCTTCAGGCCCAGCACGGAGGGCAGATGCCCACTCATCAGGGACTCTTGTTCAGACCCAGGGGGTCGCTGTTTGCTGATTTTTTGGGACTCGGGGAATCCCACTTCGATAGCCCGTGGGCAGTGACCAGGCCCCTGGTTTCTCCAGCTCCAATTACAGATGAAAGTTCTTGGGTTGCCTGGCAGGAGGTATCCATTGGCCAGACTCACAGGCCTGCCCCTGGCCACTGGCCCATGGAGCCACCTAGGTCATCTTCAGAGAGGAAGCAGCTTGGAAAAGACCATTTCCGGCTCAGCCCAGGGCCCAGCTCTGCAAAGGAAGGTCCATGGGATGCAGCTGCTGCAATCTTGACCCAGGGGACCTGGCTTTCAATCTCTTCCCCCCCATCCCACCCCCACACCTCCTGCTGCAAAGCTCCGTTTCAAATTGGATAGGCCATCTGGCCACCTGGGCCTTCTCCCTTCCTGCTCCCTCCCTGCACCCTCAGGGCTCTCACAGGCCATGGAGTGGGAGGGGAGGAGGGAAAGGGGAGGGCCTCTGCTGAGCTTCCCTCCTGCCTCAGGGTGGAAGGCCTGGGACTGCTTCCTGTCTAGGGGAGGCCACCTTCAGGCCCTGCTCTTCCCACCTCTGGCCCCCCCTTTCCTTGTGGATGAAAACTAGTGGAAACACTTGGATTCCATGGCCACCATCCAAAATCAAGTACAGAAGAGTGGGAAGGCCTCTTATTGGATCTGATGCAACCTAAGCCCAATGCGACAAGCATTTATTAAGCCCTCACTGTATGCTGTGAACTGAGCTGGGAACTGAGGAAACAAAACAAAGGAGTTGCCTGCCTGCCCTCTTGTGGCTTACACTCTACTGGGAGGATACAACAGGATAGCAAATATCTGAAGACCTGAAGAGGAGGGTATCAGTCAATCAGTCAATAAGCATAGATTTGGCTCTTACTGTGTGCCAGGCATGATGCTTCCCCCAGGGGTGGCTGAGCCTGGTGGTAAGCTAAAGACTGGGGCTCTTCTGAGAGAGACAGTGGGGATCCCAGACAGCCCCCTGGGCTTTTAGAAACTTGGGGCCCCTGGCAAGGCAGCCAGCACATTACTCTCAGAAGTCAGTGCTTGGGAAAGTGCACCGTGCATCAGGATTAGGCCAAGGGCTGAGCATTCTCAGAAGGCCCATTACATCCCTTTTACAGAGAGGGAAACTGAGGCCCTCACCTCAGCCACCCCCAAGGCAGCAGCCGAGGGAGGTCTCCAGCTGTACAGGCCTGATGGCATTGCTCAGGCCTCTTCACACCTTGTGCCACCCTCGGAGGGCATTGGATCACTGAGCTCAGCTCCAGGCTAAGAGGAAGGACCAAGGTGGCAGGTGTGAGGGATAAATCTGGGCACCCTCCCTGATGGCGCTTCTTTGGGTGCTGCCAGTGTCTCCCAGGTGCCCTAGGAGGGAAGAGCAGAGGCATTTTCATTGTTTCCTGAGGAAGAGCCCAGGCTCCCACAGCTGGAGACAGAGCCCAGATCTGAACCCCATACTGGGGGCACCTACTGAGGGCTGAGCTCAAAGCTAGGCACCCTGGAGGGAAACACTCCACACACATTTGTGGGCTGAGCGAGGGCAGGCAGAACATCAGCCAGGCGTCTCAGGGAGAACCTGCCTCGTCTCATCTCCCGTTGGGAGAGGACAGGCTGCCACAGCCCGGCTAGTCTTACCAGTCTGTGCATCTGGGGGGGAGGTGTCTATTTCCTGCATGCAGATTCAGTCCCAGGGGGTTAGAAACCCCCAGCCCAATTCTCTCCCATTCTAGGGCATGGGGTGGGGGTGGAGGGCCAGAGTGGTTTCTCTGGAAAAGCAAAC
Organism: Gymnobelideus leadbeateri; assembly: GCA_011680675.1. NCBI lineage: Eukaryota > Metazoa > Chordata > Mammalia > Diprotodontia > Petauridae > Gymnobelideus > Gymnobelideus leadbeateri. The sequence goes on from WOXC01005488.1 coordinate 76,442, forward strand.
CAACATTTTTAAATGGCAAAAGACAAATGACACGTTCCCCAGCTGAAGCCTGGCTGCAGACACACTATGTGCTTTAAGGGGAGGCTCAGAGAAAGGCCGGGCCCTGTCTGTGGAGAGCAGGGGTGCTGGTGATGCTGGTGGCGCTGATTGTGGCAGAGAAGGGGTGTCCTCTGCCCCGCTGACTTTGCTTCTCTCTCCTCTGTGCACGATGGAGGCCTGCAGAATGGGTAGTAGAGAATGCAGTGCCCACAGTTGGAGAATGCCTGAGATGGGCCCGTGATGGAGGAGTCTGATAGATCCGTGTCACCAGGAGGCTGCATCCTAGGCGCTGGAGAAGGCGTCAAGTCCACAGTATTTATGAAGCACCTACTATGTGCGGAGGAAGGGGACACTCAGAATGACAAGACAGGCCCTGGCCTCATGGACCTCACTCACTCAGCAAACAGCAGGGGGCAGGAGAATTCAGGGGTGGGCTCAGGAAAGCAAGGTCCCAGCATGAAGGGGATTGGGAAAACCCCCTGAAGATGGAAGGCAGGATTTTAGGGGGGCCTTCAAGGAAAACACTCCCCAGTAAGCCTGGATGTCCCTGGGGGACCTGTCCCCTGGGGGTGTCCTCGGGCCAGCTGAGGATCACAGAGCTAAGTGGGACTGGAGAGACTGTCTAACCCAGCAGAAAACAGGCCCATAGGGCTCAGGTGACCACCACGTCACTCAGAGGCAGGATCTGAACCCAGGGCCCTGACTCCAACAGAGTGCTCTTTCCCCTCAGCCATAGAGGTTCCCCTGAGCAGGGGCCTGAAGCAGAGGCCAGAGGCCCTCATGCCTGAGATGCTGGGAGGGGATTCTGGTGCAGGTTTGGATTGGCCCAACACTGCCCAAGTCCCTGCCGGCTCCATGGGCCAAGGCCGGAGAGGCTCTTCCAGCCACCTGGGAACATGTCTAGAAGAAAAATTAGCAATGTTTCTCTCTCATTGGTTTCCTTTGTAAGTTGATTTTATACATTTAAAAACATGACTGAAGATTCAGAATCTGCTGCCAATCTGTGGCCCTGGGTTCTCTGTCTCTGGGCCCTGCCATCCCGGGAGTGCCCTGCAGGGAGTCAGCCCACAGAGGCTGGGGACCCTCCTGGGTCTTTGGGCCTCTGCCTAGAGCCCTGAGGGCAGCCAGGGGCTATCTATTATTCCTCCCTCTCCCCACAAAACTGGCTCACCTCATCTCTGGTCATTCATATCCTTGAGGGCATCTTTTACTAACAAGAGGAGTATGTAACACTTTAAGCACTTTACAGATATAATCCTCCACAACAACCCTGGGAATTACCATTTTCAACAGAGGACACTGAGGCAGGCAGAAGTTAAGTGATTTTCCTAGGGTCATACAGCTAGTTAGGGTCTGAGTCTAGATTTGAACTCAGGTGTTCCTGACTCCAGATCTGTCACTCTGTCCACTGCACCACCTATGTATGAATTCTCCCAGGTAGTGACAGGAAGTCATTTGTGGCCACATATATGGCTCGTGCCCCCTTTTCAGACTGTTTTTCTAGCACAAGTTTAGCTGGCATTTGTTAATAGGGCCAGGCTCATCAATTGATACAAACATTTGCTTGGTACTTTGAAGCATTCTTAAACTCTGGTCTTCTGTGTGCCCAGCATTCCACAAAGCCCTGGCAATGCAAGGAATAGTCCCTGCTCTTGAAGTGCACAAATGACCGAGACAGAAGATCCCCGATTAGAATTTGGATGTGGTTTTATTACTGCGGGACTGTCAGGGTTACATGGTAAACCCAAATCAGACAGTGGCCAGGCACAGACCATGTGCCAGTTTTTATAGAGATTCAACATCTAGGTTACATAAGCGGAAACTACAATCAGTGATTGGTCAGTGTACATTTGAATTTCCTGCCGGCGTGAGGCTCACCCTAGGCTGAGAAACAGGAAGCCTAGGATGGGGTGATTAGGAGGGGCCAGGGGATGAGGGGTGATGGAGAATTTATCCTAGCCTGAAATTCCTGCTCACTGATCAGTTGGGGAGGGAAGAGTGGAGTGTCCAACACTCTCAAGAAATTCACAGCCTGATGGGAGTTCATGCTCTCACTGGCACCACCCCCCCCCTTTGAATGGAAGCCCAGGGAGGGCAGGCCTGCCTGGTTTCTTGTCTTTGTAGCTCCCATACCAAAAAGCACAGAGCCTACCAAACAGTAAATACTGTTCAGTGATTGCTTTACCTCCTTTAGGCCAGCACAGAGATGTGGGCAAGAGGCTGGACCAATCCAGCCATCTCTTAGCCTCTCGCTCATCCCACACCTGTGTCCTCCAGACAGGTGAAGAGAAAGGAGGTGGGAGACTGAAGGCAGAGCCAGTGACCCTCACTTAGAAGTAAACCTTAGTGCTAGAACCCAGGTGGGTCTGACTGGAGTGTCAGCTGCCAAACTTGTTTTCCTATGTGACTCCTTCCCACCCCCCTTCCCACAACCTGCACATACTCAAAATTCCTCAGTGGCTCCCATTGCCCCCAGGAGAAAAGACAGACTCTTCTCTCTGAAGAGAATGCCTCCCCAATTCTGCCTCTCTAGCCTTAGTTCAAACTACTTCCCTCCTCTCCATTCTGGTCAAACTGGCTTACTAGCTGCTCACCTCCAGCCTCCAGACCTTTGCACTCGCTCGCAAAGAATTTCTGGCTTAATTTGATTACCCCCAACTACTGAAGATAAGCAGGTCTGTTAACTAGCCAGAACCAGTCAAGGCCAAGCTGAGGCATCAGCCCTAGCCCCCAGGTTAGCTGGTTAGTTTCTGCTCTGCCCATCTGCAAAACCTACCTTGAGCTGTCTGTTCCAGCCCCAGAGTTTATTGGCCAGTTTCCTGTTTTCCTCTTGGCCGTCTGTTCTTAGATGTTTAAATCATTATCTTCCCCTTCTGCTTTATGTAAAATGCCCTTGTATCCATCCTACCTTTGTAGCTAAGACCTACATGTCCAGCGGGCCACTTGGGCTCACTAGTTGTTGTAAGGTGACGTCTATACTCTGAGTATACTAACCCAGGTTTTCTGTGTCTGATCAGCTGTTAGGATGGGCAGATGGACCAGTCCCTCCTGACCTCCGGAATCCCAGCTCTGGTGCTGTGGGGCAGAAGGCCCCTCCTGCTCCCCCCACTCACGAGTTTCCCTCTCCAGAGTCCTGGGTGCTTATTGTATACATGTGTGCGAAGTAGAGGGCAAGGCTTGGGTCATTTTTTAAATCTTTGTATGCCTCTTTCTAAGGTACACCATATCATAGGTGTTTGATAAATGTTCGGATTGAATTGCTCTGAACCTAGTTTCACCATCTGTAGAATGGGGATGATCATATTTGCCCTCTTTGACATGACATGAGAACCTCTCCCCAGCACCTGAGCAGGAGGGCTTGGAGCCTTGGCACACAGGCCCAGCTGGCACTCTTCTACTCCAACTTCTACTGGCAAACTTTCCCAACCAATCTGTCAGTCAGTCAGTCATCAGCAAGCATTGATTTGGGGCCTGCTCTCCAAGAGATTGATGGGATGGGATGGAAGGACCTTGGAGAGAGGGGAGCTACATGTAGACATTATGGAGGAGAGGAGAGGAGGGGAGGAGGGGACACAGCAGGAAGTTCAAGTGTTGCTAACTCATTTTATAGATCAGAAAATTGAGCTTCAGAGAGATGGTATGATTGGTCTGAGGTCACATGACTATGGAGAGTGCTAGAGCTGAGACTATGGCTCAGAATCTCAGAGTTGGCATCTGGACAGCCTGTACCACATGAAGAATCCTGTCTGCAGAATCTTCAGGGAACTCGCCTGCCCGCTGCCTGAGGGCAGTTAGGAATGCAGTGGGCAGTGTGTTGGTGCTGAGATCCAGACCTGGGCTCAATCCTACCTCAGACACTTATTAGCTGTGTGACCCTGGGCAAGTCACTGAAGCTCTCCCAGTGGCAGTTTCCTCTTCCGTCCCCCAGACTCCCAGGCCAGGAACCATCCTGGACAAGTCACCTTCTGTCACCCCCAACTCCCTTCTGTGGCCAAGTGTGGTCAGGCCTGTCAGTCTCCCCTTTGCAGTGGTCTCGGCTCCGGCTGGTCTGACATGCTTCCCCCCCACAATTCCTTCATCACCTCCCATGGGGCTGTTGTGTTGCAGGAGCTGCTGGGGGAGGGAGGTGGTCTGCCTGCCTCCAGTGCAGCCTCCATTTGGCTGTCAAAATGATCCTCAAATGGTCAAGTGAGATAATATTTGTTAAAGCTCTTAGCACGGTGCCTGGCACATAGTGGGCTTGTAAATGTAGGAAGCCGATAAATATTTATTCTTTTCCTTTCCTCCATCCCTCCCTCCCTGCCTCCATCCCTCCCTTCCTTCCTTTCTTCCTTCCTCTTTCCTTCCCTAAAGTGTGGGTTTGACCATATCACCCCCTTATTCAATAAACTGCTTGGGCTCCCCTTTACTCCAGGATCAAATACAAGATCCTGCCTGGCCTTCAAGCCCTTCCTAACCTAGTTCCAGGCCCCTGCTTGCTTCCTAGCCTTCTTGTGTCTCTCCTTGCCTATCCACTGCCATCTCATGACACTGGTCTCCTTGCTGTTCCATCCCTCTGCTACTCTGTTTTACCTGGCTGTCTCTCATGCCTGGAACACTCTCCCTCCCTTCTCCCCCTCTGGGCTTCCTTCAAGTCCCAGCTCCAAGCCAGCCTTCAGCGGGCAACCTCTCCCTGGTACTACAGATTGGCAGCCTTTCCTCTGTCCATTGTTTTCTGTTTATCCTGTGGGTACAGAGCTGTTTGCTTGTCTTCTCTCATGAGACTGGGGACTCACTGAGGACAGGGACTGTCTTTTGCCTTGCTTTGTGTCCCTGGAGCTTAGGACAGAGCCTGACACATAGTAGGGGTTTCAGAAATGCTTATGGACTGGCTAGTATTAGCAGCTGCCTGCCTGGGTTGCTGTGAGGCTCAAAGGAGAGGCCATCTGCACTTCCCCAGTGCTCCCGTTCTATAGAAATGCACACTCCTGCTACTGGTCATGAAAGGCTAGCAGGAAGGTATAGCCCCTTCCTCTCTTATTGATGGGAAGTTTTCCCTTACAAGGACATGAAACTGGCACCTCAGCTCCAGCTGAGGGGGAACCTGCACTCTTCCCAAGACTCCTCTTAGCCAAGAGAAAGCCCCCTGGACCTCTTCTGGTCTTGGGGAGTGGGGATCATTGGATGTTGCCTGTCTGAAGGCTGGGGGCAGCAGCAGAGACCCTCAGGCAGGGCTCCAGGCTTTGGGACTCACTGAGCATCCAAGCCCCCAGTGCAGGGGTATTCCTCTGAATTACAGTTCATAGACTCTGAAGAAAGGAACACAAAGCTGAAACCTACTGGAGGGTCCTCTCTCTCACCTGGCCCCAAGCCATGCCCTAGTCTGACTCCCAACCCTGGCCTTAATTGCACAATGGGGGCCCATTTGATGTCTAGACTCCAAACCCCCGGTTGCCTCTAGAGAGGCTCTTGGGAGCTTGGCGATGCCCCCCTCAGACCTACATCCTGGAGCTGGGGCCCAGCGCCTCTCTTAAGGAAGGCTAGATGGCAGGTACCAGCTGCCCCAGGATGGCCAGGATGGAGCTAACCCTTAGAGTTATGGGGTCCTGGCTCTAACCACTGGGCACAAAGGCCAGGAGGAGGGAAAACAGTCAAGTGGAGGAGGAATGAAGCCGGTGCCACAGTCTAGGCCTTGGCAGGGCCCCATCTTCCCTTGGGGCCACTGGGCAGCCACTCAGGAGGGACTTGGGACCAGGGAGGAGGTCTCTGGCCTATGAGAACCTTGGGAGTGACCCAGCCCAGCACCCTCACTTTACAGATGAGCCAGGATCCAACCCAAGTGTTCAGAATCCAAAGCCAGTGCTCCTTCCTCTACATGCCAGCCACCCCTTCTAGGCCTGGTCCCATCTCTAACTCAGTGCCTGAGCTTAGGGAGGCCCCTGCCATGCTCCATGCCTCAGTCTCTCCCTCTGGACAATAACTACAATACTAACATCTCATAGCACTATACAGCCTGCAAAGCACTTCCCAGGCCTTATTCCCCTTGATCCTCACTCAACAGCCCTGTGAGCTAGGGGCTAGCCCCATTTTACAGAGGAGGGAGCTAAGGCTAGAGGACAAGTGTCTGAGGCAGGCATCCAGTCGGGTCTTCTTCCTGGGCTCTCTCTGTGAGCCTCTGGCTGCCTCCAGCCCCTCCCTCCAGCGCTGACTTCGTCCAGTCCTTGGATTGGCCCATGCTGGGCACTGGGGAGCTTTCTATGCCCTCCCTGCTGATGTGGGCTTTGCTTGAGCTCAGCTGTTGAATCTCAGGTTTCCACTGGGAGACTTGGGAAATGTTCAGGGAAAGGTCCCTGTGGGAAAGGAATTTCACCCAGGTTACCGCCCTGGCTAAGGTCGAAACCCAAAGCTGGGATTGAAGGCCCCAAAGCTCCTTCTCTTCCTCCTCCAGCTTCAAGACCTGTTTCTCAGCCCTCACTAGGCCTCTAAGGTTCCTCCTGGACACCCTCCCCCCTTGCTTGCCTGCCCTCACTAGGGAGACCTTTTCCCAGTTCCAAGTCTCACAAAACTTGGAGCTTCTGGGACCTTCCTTCAGAGTCTCCCACAGACTGGGACCTCCTCAAGAACAGGGAGCAAGCCCAAGCCACATGCAGCTAAGGGCTCTGTATACAGTAGGTTGAGCTGTTTTCTGCTCTCTGGTCCAGGCCCTTTGTCTTGGGAGCGGAGTCTTGGCCAGGCTCATACAAGGCACACCAGGATTCACACTCAGGTCCTCTTTCCTGCACATTTCTGTGAGAATGAGGCCCAGGCCCCTCCCTGATGCCAGGCCTTCTACCCTGGCCTTCCTTCTTTCTTATTCTGCAGCCTCTCCTCTGGTGCAGCCATCCCCAGGAGGCTTGGGTCTATTTCTAACTTCAGCCAGGGCTTCTTGCCTCAGCAAAGGAGGTGCTGGAACGGCCTCTGAAGTCATCTGGCCCAACCCCTCCACTTTACAGATGAGGAAACTGAGGCCTATAGAGGCAAGATACCTTGCCAAGGTCCCATGGATAGTGAGCATCAGCAGTGGGACTTGAACACAGACCCTTTCACTCCAGAGCTGGAGCTCATACTACTACTGTATGACCCTCATGGGCCCTCATCTCCATGGTCTCAGAGATAGAAAGAAGGAAGGACATAGTAAGGGGGTGGGTAGGGCAGGGTGTCAGGCTGATGTCCTTGTGTCATTGGGACCATGAGTAGTGAGCCTCTGGGCCCAGCCCTGGTCTGTAATCACTAACAGATTTCAGTGTCAGAAGGCCTCTGACACCAGCTGTGTGACCCTAGGCCTGGCACTGCCCTCGCTGAGCCTCCTGGCCAGAGGGGAGGCTCAAATGAGAGAATTTCGAGGGGCCCTTTGCCAACGGGAAAGCCCACTGCAGAGCTGGCCAGGTCAAGGGCCACTTGCTGAGCCCTGAGGGCTGAGGAGGGGCCCAGCTGCACGGAAATGGGAGAGCCATTGACCAGGCAACAACACAGTATTCCATGCTCTTTACTGGGCACCACTCACTGGGCTCCGATGCTGAGAACCAAGGCCAAAGGGGCCCAAGTTACCTTACTGCCCTCCAGGAACTTACATTCTGAGGACTGAGAGACAATGTGCTGGGCGGGGGTAGGAGTGAGGGGGGAGATAGACAGAGGAGAGGGAGGGAGAGACAGACAGACAGACAGAAAGACAGAGAGACAGAGAGAGGAAAGAAAGAAAGAGACAGAGAAAGAAGAGAAATAGATGGAGAGAGACAGAAAGAGAGGAGAGAAAGAGATGGAGAGAGGGAGAGAGAGGAGAAAAAGAAAGAGGGGGGAGGGAAGGAGAGAGAGAGAGAGGATATGTGTTGGGGGAGAGAGACAAACAGACATAGCCAAGAGAGAAAGTGGGGGGAACATAATATACAAAATCCACACAAAGCAGAAGTACCCATGTATCCATCTGGTATCCATTAAATGCTGATGTGCTGTTTATCCAGATACATTGTTTCACTTTTGCCTTTGTATTCCTTGGTACCTGGACTGCGGAATGATTGATTGAAAGAATCAGGAAAAGAGGGAGGGAGGGAGGAAGAGAAAGGGGGGAGGCAGAAAGGGAGATGTCCCATCAGCTTCATGGGGTGTAAGCCACAGTTCCAAGCCCTTAGTCGGCAGCCTCCAATTTCCCAATTCTTTTATACAGGCTTCCTCTCCATCCTTTTGCCCTGCCCTGGCCAAGGCACCCAAGGTATCCCTGACCCTCAGCTCTTCTTCAAAGCACTAGGCCCCCATGACTCAGATCAGACCTGGTTGCAGAGGAGGTGAGGACACCTGCATTGAGATGAGCAGATCAATTCCAAGCCTTCACAAGTGCAGAAAGCCTAAGCCTGGGAGGGAACAGAGAAGGTGAAGGGGGGAGGGGGAAAGCCTCTCCAGTTGGACTTACCATGGCCTCTTGAAGCCTCTCCCCAAATTGGCCACGAACAGGATGCTTCCTCCCACTGCCCACCAGCCCAGATGCTCCGAGTAGCCCAGGCTGGCTGAATCCTCCAAGGCATTCAGAGAAGCCCACCTAGTAGGCAGGGCAGGCAGGAACCAACGTGCATGAGAGAAAACAGGAGCCCTTCCCAACCTGGGCCCAGGAGCAGTGAATGGGCTTGTGGGTCCCAAGGCACTAGCCCCTGGCCCATCCACTCTCCACTTCAGGAGGGCATTTCTTTTCATACCCAGTGAGCCGAAGGAGATGGCAAGTGAAGAGAGAGCTGGGATCAGAAGCTGCTTCCAATTTGCCACGTAACTATGGGCAAACAAGTGACCTGGAGCCCCTTCCACTGCTCTGCCAGCCCACAGGGCACACACATACTCTCTCTCTCTCTCTCTCTCTCTCTCTCTCTCTCTCTCTCTCTCTCTCTCTCTCCTCACTGAGTCCAGTGGCTGACTTACTGTCTTCCTTTCTCCCTTCACATGTGCCCTTGTTCTAGGCCTCACAACATACAGATCAGCGCTCTCTGAAATATCCTTCCTTCTTAATCCCTCAGTCTGCCCACCTTACCTAACCTCCAAGCCACTCCCCCAGCCCCACCCCAGCTCCAGAGAGATGGTCCTGTCCACCCTCTTGCCACTTCCCACAAGTGGTCTGCTCCCGTTACTAAGTAACCTGAAATTCACTTATCCAATCACAATCCATCTTCATCTTTCAGCCTTAGGATCCTGAAGCCTCTTCTCCATCATCAGCATGACCTTCCATCTCCTCCATCCCAGGCTGCCACCATGTGCTGGCTTTGCCCTCCTCCCTTCCCCCATCTTGACCTCTTGGTGACCCCCCTCTTATCTAAAGGCCCCTTGCTCCTTATCCCATCAAGGATCTTGCCCCATCAAGCCTCAGCCTTAGAAGACCCCCCCATTTGTTCTCATTCTTACTCTCATTCTATCGCACAGAGCTGGAGGAAATCATGAAGCCATACGGATGGGTCCGCTGCAAACTTAGGATGGCTGGTCTCAATGGGGCCCTCGCTGCATCAAGGCAGCTCTTTCCTCCCTCCCTAACTGACTCATTACCCCCCACCCCACACCTGTGGTTATTCCAAACTGTCTTGAATCCCCTCAAAGCTCCCACTGTCCCCTCCATCTCCCACCTGCTCAGAGGAAGAACTTGCCTTGCACTCTACTGAAAAAAGCAAGGCCACGTGCCCTTCTCATCTCTTATGGCTTTGACATCATCTCCTACAACCACCTCCTCTGCTCCAGTCTCCCCAAGGCCAGCCCATCTCCAGACATCCTGGATCCCATCCCCTTTAGGAGATCTGGATGGCAGAGAGCTAGCATTTTACAATAATTAACTCAGTTACCCAACTTTTTTTGCTTGTCTGGGCACAGTCCTGCCCCATGTGTTAGCCCATGGAACTGTGCTTCCCCTTTCTTGCCCTAACACCCACCCTCCAGGCTGCTTCAAGATTAAATTAACATCACAGCGTCCTGGGCCTCGAATTTGATGAGAAGGAAAGGCCAAAACAACTCGGTTCCCTCCCTTCCTTTTCTATCTGGCCTCTGGCAGGGGCCAGAGGGGTTGGTGGGTAGGGGCAGGCCTTGCTGAGCCAGCAGGGCCTCCCAAAAGGGGAGCTGCTTGGGTAAACAGTGACATACTGTCATTGTCTAGCACCCCAGGGCAGACTGGCCAGGAGCTCCTTCCCCTCTGCCAGACTGGTCCCTGCCCCCTCTCTTCACTGGAAATGCTCTAGGACACACACACACACATACACACACACACACACACACACACACACACACACACACACACACACACACCCCACACACACCAGACACCCTAAGGTCCTCTCCTGGTTCAAATGACTTCTCTAAAAAAGAACCATTAGCCTTGTTTGTCGAGCATTTACTAGGCCAAGCACAGCTCAGTTTTTGTTCTGGTGACTCTGGGCTCTCAAAAGCTACTGCAGTTAAAACCATAAGCCCTAGCAGGAGGGGAAGGGGCTCCCCATGTCCACCCAGGGCTGACTGGCTTGTCTGCTGGAGAGACTCACTATCCTTCCTTTGGCCACTGACCCCAGAAAATCGGGAAGAGTGAGCATCCTCCTCACCTCAGACATCTCCTTGGACTATTTTTCCTCACAATAACTCAGGGAGGTCAGGGCTATGATGATATCCATTTACAGAAGAAGAAATGGGCTGTGAATCGTGAACAACTTACCCAGAGCTCCCTGGATGGACAGAGTCTGAGGCTGGATTCCCACCCAGGTGTCCCAGGGCCTCAAGGCCTCATCCATTCACTCTCTCTCCCTGTTAGTGAAGTCCCAGGGATCCTGATGTCAGTCAGTGGGTCAGGCAGCAGGTCTGCATTCAGCACACCTATGAGCCAAGAACTTCACTGTAAGTGCTAGAGATATAGAGACAGGCAAAAACAAGGCCTGACCTCCAGGAGCTCACAGTCTCATGAGGGAAACAATGTGTCAGTCTCTAGATACATAGAGAATACTATGTGAAAAGAGGAGGCTTTGGAGGGGAGAGGAGGTGGGAGAGGATGGAGAGGGAGAGGGAGAGAGGCAACCAGTGGAAGGAGAGAGCAAGGGGAGGGATAAGGTGAGGGGAGGAAAAGGGAAGGGGAGGGAGAAGGACAAGGGAAGAGGGGAAGGGAGAAGAGGGACAAGGGAAGGGAAGGGAAAGGGGAGGGACGAGGGGAGGAAAAGGGAAGGGGAGGGAGAGGGTCAAGGAAGGGGAGGGAGAGGGGAGGGGAAGAAGGGAAAGAGAAGGGGAGGAAGAGGGACAAGGGAAGGAGAGGGGAAAGAGGAGGGAGAAGGAGAAGGGCAAGGAAAGGGGAAGGAAAAGGGAGGGGGAAGAAGGGCAAGGGAAGGGGAGGAAAAAGGGAGGGGGAGGGAGAGGGGAAGGAGAAGGGGAGGGAAGGGGAGGACCAAGAGAAGAGGAGGGGGAGGGCAAAGGGAGGGGGAGGGGAAAGCACAGGTTTCCTGCAGAAGAGGGGATCCACAAATACCTCCGGAAATGGAGGGGCAGATACCACATACTCCAGGAAGAAGTGACCTAAAACCAGTAGAAGTCAAGAGTAAGAGACAGGCAGGAGGCAATGCCAAGGTCCAAGATCACAGCCTGGGGGCTCAGTTGAATTGAGTTCTGTCATTAGAAGAGCATCAAAGAACACTGGCTGCTATTATGTCCCAAGCACTTCTTCAGCACCTAGTGGGGGCAGTTTTAGACTAGCCCTGGAGCAAATGCAAAGCTTCTCCCTGGAGCTCACAGTCTAGGAGATAAGGTCATCTGTATAAGCCCATAGTCTGGGCTTCTGTCTTGGACTATCACTTTAAAAAACTGGTCCTGGGGCGGCTAGGTGGCGCAGTGAGTAGAGCCCCGGCCCTGGAGTCAGAAGGACCTGAGTTCGGATCGGCCTCAGACACTTAACACACACAAACAAAAACCTAGCCGTGTGACCTTGGGCAAGTTACTTAACCCCAATTGCCCTCAAAAAACAAACAAGCAAACAAAACAATTGGCCCTGTCTTTTCTCTAAAAAACAAATCCATCATCTCACGTTCATTTTGCCCCTGCCGATTTGCTTGTGCCGGTGAGTGTTTGTGATTTGTGACGTCAAAGGTTCCCAACTCCCACAGAAGCACTGAATTCAGGTCAGACTTAGCAGGCTCAGAAAGACAGCAGAAAGCGGAAGAGGCCCCATCAGGGCCTGCCTCGACCAAGAGACTTTCCTGCCATTCTGCACCGAGGACTGAGGCGGTCCTCTAGCCTCTGTCCTAAAAGCTGAGATTTCCATCACGAGGAAAATGCACTTGAGTGTCCTCAAGGAACAATCCCCTTGGGAGCAGCCCCAGCCACAGTGGTGGGGCTGGACTCAGGTCCTGTCAGTTTTAGAGCCAGAATCTTAGCTCTATATGAGCTTACTAAAGTAGCAGAAGACAAAGTCGGAGGCTTGTTCTTTCAGCTCCGAGCTCATTCCTTAGCTGCCCCTCCATTTCCGGGGTCATGGGGCTGGAAGGGGGGGGCGGGGCTGGGTAGGCCCTGCATCCTACTCTCCATGGTTTCCATTTCTGAGGGCCAGATGCTCGGCCATGACTTGCCCATGACAACCCCATGGTTGCCATCTCTGGAGCTACCACAGGGAGATACCTTGAAGGGAGAACAGGTGGAAAGGGAGCTTCTCGAAGAGGACCAAAAATGACCTCGCTCTGTTCCAGTCAAGCTGTGGCTGATCAGACCAACACAAGCTCAGAAGGCTCTCCCACAAAGAGTCCCTGTGAACGTTTGGGTGGATCCTCCAAATCTGTGCGTCCTGTGTTTGCTCTGAGCTGTCTCAGTTCCACCTACAGAACAGAACTCAGCATCTCCTCTGATGTGGGCACGCTGCGCAGGGCGGTCCTGTGCCCGTGTCTCCATGTCACACAATCAATTCCAAAGCTCTTCGGAGAGACTTTGAGAGAGTCCCTGTATCACTTCTTCTGACCTTCATGTCAACGCTTGCCCTATGTGAGTTCTCCACAAAACAATCTTTGTGGCAGGCTCACGTTTTCCATTCGAACAACGTGGCCGGCCCAGCGGAGCTTCGATCTCTGAAGCAGAGTCTGAATGCCTGGCAGTTTAGTCCAAGTAAAGACCTCAGCGTCTGCTCCCTTCTCCTGCCAGGTGATCTGCAGATTCTTCCTACGACGACCCAAATGGAAGGGATTCCGTTTCCCGGCACACAACACTGAGGTCAGCACCATGCTGTGTGGGCCTTTGCTTTGGTAGTCAGTCTAATGGATCTTTTCTGTCATGGTTTCCTTCAGAGCCTCCCAAACACTGAGCTCGCTATGCTAATGCCTGTGCCAATGCCTATGCCAGCCTCACTATCAGTGCATACATCCCTGGAAAGTACACGAGGTAAGTGAACTGGCCTTGCTGAACATTATAAGCACCCGGCCTCAGGGAGAGAGCTCCTCACTCCTCACTCCTCACTGCTATCACTAGGCATTCATGGGTCATCCACACTTTCCCCAGGGCCCTTTTCCTGTAGGGAAAAGACCTATTAGAATTCTAGCTTATTCTGGGCCTCACCCACAGCACCTGATCCTGAATCTGAGAGGGAGGAGCCATTAGTCTGAACTGGGGGCCAGGAAAGCCAATTTAATTTAATAAGCATTTTTTAGACACCCACCCCGGGCCAGGCTTAACACAGTGCCCACACATAGTAGGCACTTAATGATTGCATGTTCCCTCCCTCTCCTCCCCAGGCACTGTAGTTCTGGAGAAACAGAGGCAGAAGATGGCAATGGACTCCTGCCCTCAGGGAGCTGACATTCTACTCAAAGCCGACTTGTCGGTCAGTCCTTTTTCAGTCGTGTTCGACTCTTCATGACTCTATTTGGGGTTATGCTGGCAAAGATATTGGAATAGTTTGCCATTTCCTTCTCCAGCTTATTTTTTTACAGATGAGAAAACTGAGGCAAACAGGATTAAGTGACTAGCCATGGTGTCACACAGCTAAGAAGCTTTGGAAGCTGGATTTGAACTCATGTCTGAATCACGTGGCCAGGCCCAGTAGCTCTATCCGCTGCATCAGATAAGGAAATGCAAAACCGGGCCCCTCCCCCAGCTTCTAGCAACACACACCACTGCCCAGCCAAGAAAGGAGACTTGTGGGGATGAATAAGCATGGCATTTGTGCGGCCTCGGCTCCTCCCCGTGATACCAGCTGGTGCGGAGGACAGCAGGCGGCTGTTGTAGCCAGCCAGGGCCCAGGGAGGGGGGTGCCATGGTGCCCAGATTCCCCAGAGGCCCCTGCAAAGATCCGCTGGACAAGGGGTGTCGGCCAACAGTAGCTACTGATTCACAACAGGTCTAAGGTTGCCTCATTTGCCATCCCAACCCTGGCAGGCAGGGGCTGTCATCACCCTTATTTTACCTATGAGGACACTGAGGCACACAGAGGTGCCCATGGTCATGCAGCTAAGAAGAGGCAGGGCTGAGATTTGACTTTAGTTCCATTCCACTAAGCCAGCAATGAGGGTGCTTCCAGCACTCTGAAGAGAGCAGAGCCTCGGTGCAGGGGCTAAGGCAGCCAGAAGGGGGGCGGGGGGCAGATCTCTGCTATCCACCCCAAGGCACCATTGGGTCGGGGAGCCAGTGCAGTTCGGCAGAATAAGCACAATCTGCTCCTCTGGCCTCCAGAACACTGGGATTCCCAGGCAGGTCTGGGTCATAGGAGGCCATGAGGTTGTGCAGACTAGAACCCTGGGCTTGGAGTCTGGGGACCTGAGTTAAAATCCAGCCTCATATACTTATAGCTGTGTGACCCTGGGCAAGTCACTTAACCACTGTTTGCCTCCATTTCTTCATTGGCAAAGGAGGGATAATGACACTTCCTAGGGTTGTTGGGAGGGTCAGATGAGATCATGTGCCTATAAAGGGTTTTGCAGACCTGAAAAAACTAGCTCTGGAAATGCTAGTTCTTAGTATGTCTAGTAGAATGTAAGCTTCCTGAGGCCAGAGACCATTTCTTGCTTTTTCCTGGCCTCCAGCCTTTGGGGCCCCCTGCACTGCTCCTGGTTCTTCCTCCTCCTGCCAAACAGAACAAGCCAAACTCTCTTCCTCATGAACTACCATCAGGTCCCTGAATAAGGCTCTCCTATACCTCCCTGCCCCCCCCCCCCAGCCCTCCCTTCTGCAGGATGGACATCCTCCATTCTACCAAGCTGAGCCTCCTCTGACCAGACCTCTAGGCCCTTCCCCATCTTGCTCATCCTCCTCTGGACACTCCCCAGCTTACTTGTCAATGTCCTTCTTAAACTCT
The DNA here is from genome assembly GCA_011680675.1 of Gymnobelideus leadbeateri. Taxonomy (NCBI): domain Eukaryota; kingdom Metazoa; phylum Chordata; class Mammalia; order Diprotodontia; family Petauridae; genus Gymnobelideus; species Gymnobelideus leadbeateri. The sequence continues at coordinate 91,761 of WOXC01005488.1, forward strand.
GGGGCCCAGAACTGAGCCCAGGCCTCCAGATGGGGCGGCCCAGGGTGGAGGATGGAGGGACAATCGCTGCTTTGTTCCTGGAAGCTCTTCTTGTCCCTTTATGAGCTGTCATTCTATGTTGTTGACCAACAGTGAGCTTGCTCCCCCATCTCTCCCCTCCCTTTTGCTCAGGGCTGCTGACCAGCACCCACAACTCTCTGTTGCCCATAGAGGTGGTGGAAGGCAGAGCATGGGGTTTAGGATTAGAGGGTGTAGTTTAAGTCCTGACCCAGCTGACCTCCTGTATGCAAGTCCCTTTGACTTTCTAGACTTGGTTTTTCTGCCTTAATATAAGAGCTTTGGACTCTAGACCCTTCCAGTTCTAGACCATCCATCTAGGGGAGGGAGGTGACAGGACAGGAGGACACAGGAGTTGAGGGGAAGGACAAGAGCAGAGGCTGATGTGGAAAATCAAAGGCTCAAGCTTTCAGAGGGAGGAGAGTGGAGAGCAGAGGCAGGGGGAGCCTGGGAAGGAAGCCCAGGGCCTGGAGGCTGAGGCCGGGGGCCTGGTGGGGAGGGACTGGGCTCAAGCCCCAACCTCCTGCCCTGCTGACTCCTCTGCACTCCCCTCAGCCTCTTACTCTGCTCTTGTCAGTCACTGATGTCAGAGGCTTTGAGAGGAAGCCCCTTGTCCAGGAAAGCGAGTGAGTATGAACCAGAACTAGGGCTTAAATGAAGCCCAAACTGCTTTCCATGTATCCTCGTGTCTGGAGTCAGGGGCCTTGGGACGATACCTGGGCTCTGACACTGACCAGCTGCAGGACTCTGGGCAAGTCCCTGCCCTGTCTCGGCCTCATTTTACCCATAGGTAATATGAGGGCATAGATTAGATAGTCCCTCAAATTTCTCCCGACTCTGAAGATACATGGTCCTGATGGACCCAAAGACCATCTGGCCGGGCATCTGCAGGAGGAAGGCTTTCCGGAGGCTCAGGGATGAAAGGACCTCCGTCCAAAGGACCCTGGCCACAGGGGCCTCAGAGGGGAAAGCCCCAGTCCAAGGCCGGAAGTGGGGCTGTAGGAGCTGTCCCATGGCTGCTGCTCATGGAAGGTATAGAGGGTGGAAGCTTGCATGGCCTGAATTAAACTACAGATGTTGAGGAATCTGAATGAATAAAGAGGTTATCTGACAACTGGTCAGCATCAGGCCCCAGAAGAAGCCAGGAAATGGCAAAGGAGGCCAAGAGAGATGCCTGATCCTGGGATCAGAGGTCCTGAGTTCAAATCTCACCTCTGCTAGGTGACTGCGGGCTTTACGTCCCTGGATCTCATGTTCCTGATTTGTCAAATGAGACAGTTGGCCTCAATGGGCCCTTCCAGCTCCAAGTCTGTGACCTTTGAAGATGAAACATAGTAGGAATAAATGCAAAGTCTTGTACTGGGTCCAAAAAATAAACATAAAATGCTTTACAAGTACAAAATGGAGGGGGGGGGCATAACCAGACAGCAGCTGGTCTAAAAAGACAGAGGAGTTTGAACATATACTGCAGTCCCTCCTGTGGGCTAGAAGCTTCTGTGGTTCCCTATCACCTTTGGGGTAAAAACCAAACTCCTTTGCTGGGCATTGAAAGTCCTCTGTCATCTCTCCCGGCTTCACTACACATCACCTCCCTTCATCCTCTCCATTCTCTCTGGGCTTGTTTTTGGAGACCTGGAGGCTAAGGGAGAGACTCAGAGCCAGGAGAGCCAGGTCTGGACTTATAGATGCCCAGCAACAATGGAACTTCAGAGAGGGGGAGTGGTGGAGGGAGGAGAGGGAGAAGGAGAGGAAGGGATTGAGAGAAGGGAAGGAGGAGTAGAAGGAGGAATTGGGGGAAGGAGGGAGGGAGGAGGGAACAGAAGAAGGGAGGAAGGGGTAGAAGGAGGGATTGGGAGAAGGAGAGAGGGAGGGGTAGAAGGAGAGATTGGGAGGAGAGAGACAGAGGGTAGAAGGAGGGATTGGGAGAAGGAGGGAGGGAGGAGGGAACAGAAGAAGGGAGGGAGGGGTAGAAAGAGGGATTAGGGGAAGTAGGGAGGGAGGGATAGAAGGAGGGAATGGGAGAAGGGAGGGAGGGAGAGGTAGAAGGAGGGCTTGGGAAAAGGGAGGGAGGGGTAGTAGGAGGGATTGGGAGGTGAGAGAGAGGGAGGGAGGGGATTGGGGAAAGGAGGGAGGGAGGAGGGAACAGAAGAAGGGAGGGAGGGGTAGAAGGAGGGATTGGGAGGAGAGAGAGGGAGGGAGGGGTAGAAAAGGGATTAGGAGGAGAGAGAGGGAGGGGTAGATGGAGGGATTGGGAGGAGGGAGGGAGGGGTAGATGGAGGGATTGGGAGAAGTGGGGGAGAGATGGATAGAAGAGGGATTGGGAGAAGGGAGGGAGGGTAGAAGGAGGGCTTAGGAGAGGGGAGGGAGGGTAGAAAGAGGGCTTGGGAGGAGGGAGGGAGGAATAGAGGGAGAAGGATAGAGAAATGCATGGAAGAAAGAGAAGGAAGGATAGTGGGAGGGATGGAGAGAATGTAAGTGAGAGAGAGGAAAGGGATCTGACAGAGGGCTGCTGGGAGGGGTGTTGGGGTGCTGGCCTCTGCCCCCCTCCCTGAGAAAGCCCAGCCATTGCCAGCTGTCTGGCTGATTTCTCTCCTGGCACTGACCCTGAGATACTTTATGAGGGGCTCTTCTCCCCAGCCAGGTCACAGGCTTAGGGTCAGAAGGTCCTTAGAGATCATCCAGTGTAACCCCCACTTTATGGCCCCCATTTTCCAGGTGATGCCATGGGACCTTGGAAGCTAGGACCAGGTACCAGGGGCCTCTAAGTCACAGTGGGGGGCTCTACAATTCCTTCTGATTCAGCCAGGTGAGGTGGCTGGCTCCATGTCCTGAAGCCCACCCTGGATGTCACTGGACAGCAGACCTTGATGGGGGAAATGCCACCCATCAATCCCAAGGGCCTTAACTCCTGCTGAATCTTCACCTTTGGTTCCTAGGCCAAGGTCCAGGCACTGGGCTCAGAAAACCCTGATATTGTCTGCAAGAGGCTGAGTCAGAAGGCAGCCTGGGTGTGAGCCCCAGACATCTGTCTGCACTCAGCCAGAAATCAGATGCCTGGCTACAGCTGACCCCTCCACAACCTTACAGAGCTGGCTGGGTTAGCCCTCCCTCCTGGCCTCCATCTCTTGGCTGGGGGCCCACATTCCATCTGCCCTGATCCTCAGGCTGAGGCCTCACCTTACA